>JAUZNJ010096249.1:3686-21792 GCA_034780135.1 Jordanella pulchra
TGGGTTTCACGCTTTAAATTCAGTTGCTGAAATAGATCAAATTATGATGATATTCAGATAAACATCATTTATACTTGTGGTCAATGGTTGGAGATTAGTTTGATGTAATCAGATTACATAATATAGTGTCTAAATATAATATCTTACTCTGCCACACCTGTCTAATGTTGATTTTTAGCTATGCGGGAGACCAAGGAGGCCCTGGAAAACGTCAGCTCTGCGTTGGAGATCCTTCAGGAAGGAATGGGAAGGCTTCAGGCCAGTCTGGCAGGGGAGCGCTCCTCTCTGTCCAACACCCTGTCTGACCCTGCCTGCACCAATGGAGCCGTGTCTCCAACCTGCAATTCAATCCGGTCCGCGCTGCCTCGGCTGGGAGTCAATGCTGACTTCTCCAAGGTAAGAGGATATACTACTACAAGATTTATACTAGTTTGATTAAAGACCCATATAGTCAACGCCCATCCGTCTGTCCATCCGTCCATTCGCTGTGGACATTATTATTTATAGGAAAGTATCATTTTTCATAGAAATATATGCAGATCTAGTCCTTTCAACTCATAAAACTTGTAAACCCAGCCTTTTTCTGTGCTCTTCCATTTACTCACATTTCTCTTTCTGTCCTCCCTGTCAGCTCCCAGATGTTAATCATGCTTTGGCCAACATAAACACCGTATTGAAAGTAGATCTCAGCAACATTGTCCAAAAGGTAACACGTCTAATTATAAGACACCGTCCTAAGATTCAGTCTACGGGTTTATGCTCCAGTGACCATCTGTGCTTTTCCCCTTTTCTGTTTTTTTTTGTCATTTTCCTCCATAGGGTTATGCCTCCTTCAATGACACACCGGCGTTGGTAAAAGAACAAACCAAAAACATTGTCACAGGTACACAACCGATCCCTGTTTGTGTGTTTGAGGATGGCAGGCGCATTGTTTTGTAAGATCAAAATGAGTTTTGACTAAATGCTTCATGCTCTTTCTTCACATGCATTACTTTATATGATGAAACACAGCTCTGCCTCGTAAGTCCTGTTCTAATGTTCTTATGGATCTTCTTTATGATGTTATTAGAATACAATGAGTTTTTGGGTTTAGGGGGTTGGTAGCTATCTAGCAATCATTAAACCAGAGGTGGGGTACAGGTCACCAGTCAATCACAGAAAACCAATGAAGCTCTGCAGGTTAATATGTTTGCTACTTTTAAAAATGTTTTATTGTATTTTTTAGTTAAGATTGTCTTCAGGTTTTTCTTTGTTTTGTTTTGTTTTTTTATTTCTTATCAGCGTTGTGCTGCTAGTAAATATAAATTAGATAGTCATCGACAAGCTTACATGGTTTGGGATTCTGTGAGGGAGACAGAGTACCTGGGGAGCTGCAACGCATGCAGGGCAGAGAACATCCAACTGCAGCTTCACACTAACGCATCTTTTTATCTGAACTGAACTTTGCAGTCACACGTCTTCACCTTTTCTACATTTTGTAGCACTACAGGCACAAACTTTAGTGCCTTTTATTTGAAACCAGTCTAAAGTTTGATGCAATCAATAACTTTTTATAAAAAATCTTAAAAGTGTGGCATGAATAGGTGAGCAGCCCCTTCAGTCAATACTGTAAACAAACCTTAGATGCATTTATAACTGCAGATCTTCTTTTCACTTATTTCTTTCTACACCTCTTTGACAAAGAGTTCGATATCAGCCAGATAGGATGGAGAGAATCTATGAATACAGATTTCCAATTTCACTTTGACTATGTCATACCCACACAATCGTATGGTTTGATCTCAGGTTTATGTTATTTTATGTTGTTTGTTAGTATATGTATATAGCTTGTGGCAAAAAGCAAGTCAGTTTTTTATTTTAAATGCTTCTCACTTAATTTTATGAGCTTGTGTTTTCATGCAGGAGTGAAAAGCATGCTGGATAAGATTGGAAATGAGATCACCGCGTTCTCCAAGATGTTCCCAGTGGAATCATCTCTGGCTAATTTCACCATATTTCTCAATGAGAGACACAAATACCTCGAGTCGTTTTACCCTCAGATTGACCAAATGGATTTCTACAGGTTTGTAAATCTTGTCCAAGCAATATCTTTAAATGGAATTACCTTCTTTTTTTTCTGATCTAGTGTTGATTTATTGTTTTCCTTAGGTAGCATTTCTCTCTTCAACAAATACATTAACTGTGCACAAGCAATAAGCCTGCAATCAGTTCTTTGTTCAACATCCAAGAAGAATAAATCTTCCCTGTTAACTCCTGAGTGTTTAAGAAACTGAAGATTATTAAATCAGTTTCTTGTGCTGCAGGTGGATCATCTGCGTTGCTCTCCTCTGCACAGTTGTCCTTATTCTGGCCTTTAATGTGCTTGGTCTGCTCTGTGGCACATGTGGCTACGACAAGCAGGCTACCCCGACGACACGTGGCTGCCTGTCGAACACCGGAGGAAACCTGCTGATGGCGTACGTTCCCATAACAACGCTCCAAGAGATTTGTTTCAGAAGTAGCTTTTAAGTGGTTGCTATTCATTTGACTTATAATCTTTGGCAAGAAAAGCCTAATTTTTTTTAAACAGCCAAAACTACCTCTAGCTGCAAATGTTTAACATTTGTTCTGTTCTTCAGATCAAAGTGAAATCATCACCATGGATGAATAAACAAATAAATTCATTAAATGTTACAAAGTTGGGGAATATATTTTATGGTTAAATCTGTTCATAGTTTTACAGTATTTAAGGTTTCCCTTTTTAACCGTTTTCTTTTGCGTTTTAACCAAAGATCACATTTAAAACATATATAGGCAAATTTCAAAACCTCCTAAGTACATTTTAGAGGTAATTTTGAGTGTTTTGTGAATTTTCAGTGGTGTAGGCTTCTCGTTTATCTTTGCCTGGGGACTGATGGGCATCGTTACCACCCTGTTTGTTGTGGGAGGCAACGTGGAGAAACTGATATGTGAACCTCTGGCTAACAGACAGCTGTTCAAGGTATAAAAGATGGAAATCTTCCTTCATGAATCATGAATCTCCATCAGTTTTCTAACCATATCTGGACAGGACAGTGATGTACAATGGGGTTAAATTGTTCTATTGGTGCACCTCTTGTCTGTGCAGATCATAGATACACCTTTCCTGGTTCATCCTGAAAAAAGGAATTTTCTTCCTGGGATGCTCTTCCAGAATCCAAACATCGACCTGACCCTGGGCAGCATGTACAGGTGAAAAAGACTTGTTTTGCTTTGTCAATAAAGATAATAATATTTGACTTTTATAGGCTGTGGTTTTCCATATCAGAACTACAATCTGCATTATTTAATAGGAACCTTCATAGAAAAAGAAGGTAAACTTTTGTTGGTTTTTGAAAAGTCTCCAATTTTGTATTTTCCTGATCAGGGTGGGTGAGTATCCACAGCTTAAAACTTGGGAAAAAGTTGCAAGTATTCCAATTTATACGGCTAGGTCATAAGTTGAGCGTCAAGATGCAAAAAGGATAAATAGAAACAAGACACAAAACAGACATTTAAAGAAAGAAAGATATGCATTAGCTGATTAAAAGTGTCAGAAACTGGTTCAGATAAACCTCTAAACAGAAGTAAAAGTATAAAACAAAGGAACTGGAGAACATGCAGGAGGATTAGCAGGAGTTTATGATCCATCAGATTTTCTAGAAGGCTGTAATCTGTATGTTCTAAATTCCTACTTATGTCTTTAGCAATATAACTGCTTTCTTCTGGTTGTTCAAATTTAAACAGCCTTTACCGATTTTTAGAGAATTTAGGTTTTCTTTCTATGAGCTACACACACTTTATCTCTGCATGAGTTTTTTAATAAAAAAAATACACATGCACAGATAAATGTTCAGATATAACACATAAGAGTCCAATTTCCTTTTGTATGTTTTACAATCCTAGAATTGCCCAGAAATTTTTAAAGAAAACTTTAAAACTTTATCAGCAAGGAAATGAAGTACTGGTAGGAAGGTTGAGGTTCTTTGTGTAATGATGTTATTTATCCAACAGGGAGTGCTATGAGAACAATGGGCTGTATCACGCTCTGCAGCTGGAGAACATCTTCAACATCAATTCATTCCTCAACAGGACTGTGGTGAGTGTTACTGTTTAACGATTTTTGTTCACTGATAAGGTAGGATGGTTGAGATATAACTGGTCTGTGGGATTTTTTTAATGTCTTTTTCATAATAGTACAACAGAGACCTGGCTAAAGTGTTTGATGGAGTCCAGGTGGATCTGAAGGACATCATGCTACTGGACCAGGCTAGCAAAGATAACCTCATCAACTTTGCAAACTCAGGACTCGGAGATATAGACTTTCCAGCTTACCTGGCTGAGGTGATTTGTCTTTTAAAGATTAAAAAACATAAATATTTCTTTGTTTACTTAAAATCTTTTTGTTCAGTATCACTGTCATGTGAAAATTTTTTTCACAATTGTCAATTTATTTGTGACTAAAGACATGTGTGCCTTCAACCTTGGTGCTTATTGATCAAATTAATAGAGAAAAAACAGAGGCTGCTAATTCTAGATGTACCTCATTGATCAGTGTCACCATCCAGATGAGAACAGTTGTTTTGGCAGTTTTCTACTCTGGTGCCCACATCATAAATACATAAGAAATGACCTTAGAGAAGCAACTGCTACCCCAATAACATGCTGATCGCCCGACTTTAAATGTGTGGTTCTATTGAACAGCGTCGTGTGTCAGTAAAAGATCGTGTCAACAAATACAAAAAATGAATCTCTAAAGTGTTTGAGGTGTAATTATTTGTGATTGTTTGCCACCTATGACTTTTCAGTCAATTAACTCCTCTTTATACCGAGGTCAGAAAAATCTGTTGTAGAATCTGTTGAAGCTTTGCCCAGACTGACACAAAAATAATTTTTACACTTTACCTAAGTTATCTTTTCTGTCATGCTGCAATCGTTTTATCCTGATCTGAGGTTAAACCTGACAACATCCACAGTAGCCAAATAAATACTCTTCGACTGTTGAAATTTTATTTTATCACAGTGTTTAACCTTGTTGACGGCACTAAGAAAAGGTAATCCTGTTTCCAGGTGAATAAGGGGGTGACTGTTGTCGACCTTCTGTCTTTCTGCTCTGACTTGGAGGACCAGGCCGACCAGCTGGTGAGTCTAAATTAATTAGGAGCTTATATCTCTGTAAATCAGTGGTTACACAGACGGTGGAATAACTGATATCAACTCTAATATAAACAGCTAAAACTTCAAAATGTGTTCAACAGTGTTTCCATCTACGTGATTTACTGCGGCTTAACTGATTTTCTAGACATATTCAGTGTTTATCTGCCTCCAAACTCAGCAGGTTGGAGCTTTATTTTGGTCTAATCTGATCACAGCACAGTCCTACACGTGGGCCTTTTTTTTTCGGTGGGGTTCTTTAAATCATTGGGTTGCTTTTGCATTCTTATTCATCCTATATTATTTGTGCATGTTTTTAAAGCCTCGTGGAGCTTTGGAGAATGCACTGAAGGGACACGCTAGCAGCATCAGAATGATCCACAGGGAGCAGGTGGTTCCCATGGAACAAGCAATGGTAAGCAACCAAAACCTGGTGCTCCCGAATCCAATCCTCTGGCATCTCTAATTTCACTTTAAGCCAGATAAAGGACCGCTTAAAAAAAACGAGAATTGCACACTGACATTGTTTACATTTGTTTTAAGAGCTACAGTCCATTGCAGTCACAGCTTACTTTCACATTACTAGTCTACTAAGTTTCTTCTTCTTCTTTCCCTCTTGCGCTCTTTGGTAACAGAAATATGTCAGAGCGCGGGTAAGCTGCATCAAGGTGTTTTCCTGTTTGTGTTTGTGCTGTGAAAACATGGGTCACGTGTTCCAGTGATGATAGCACATGTTTTAGCTCTGGGTTACACCCAGCTATTTAGGTGTGTTTATTTATAAGATAAATCTGTAAACCATCAGTGCTTGTGTGTCATTCTGCAGAGCACCCTGAGCCAGAGCATCAAACTGCTGCAGAGGACATCCAATGACCTGCCTGTGCGTGAAACCGTCAGCATAAGAGCAGTTTAAGCTGGAATGAGTTGATTGTGTTCAGATGAGCTGAATTCCTCTTTGTGTCTCAGATAAAAGTCACAAACATCCTGAGTGCCATCGATGCAGCGGAGTACCTCATAAAACACAACGCTTCACATGTTGTAAAACAGGTACAACACTGTGCAAATAAAAACGTTCTTAGTCGGGTAATATGAAGTGGATTCAAGTTTGCACCCAAATCTGTAATGTTTGCATTTTGTATGTTTGCAAAAACAGTTTTTTGTTTTTCTTTTTAATGTCTTAAGTTGTTGCCAGTATTGCAATTTTAACATAATTTCCCATGTTTTTTGCTCTAAAGCTATTATTTTTGCCCTAATGGTATACTCAGTATTGGTGACAATTTTTCTTTATATTTTGCTTCTTAAGAAACAAACTTTCCTTTAATGTTACCATTAGTTCTCCAGGCTCTCTGAGGCTCTTTAAAGGTTGTTCTTTTACACGGGGTGATATTTTAGCCATAATGTCTTCATTTATTGGGCAGAAAATGTGAATGGCAATGGATCCTTAAAAGATGATGATGGTGGACATGTGAAGAACAACATTAGGGGTGTCAGACCCCGATAATAACAGATTAACGGTCGCTGAATACCTCACCCAGGAGCCAAATTCGGAGTTAGCAGTTCTTTGGGAATGTGCTTACAGCTAATGCACTATTTATGTTACTGTTGGTACTTTATCAGGCACTCTGCTAGATCAAAATGTGCTAACTGAATTATGGGACAATCAGATATCCTCACTTCATTTGGATTCTCTTTAATATCATCAAACGTACAACTATTATAATCAACAGATGAAGTTATGCTTAAAATTATCCATGAGTTCAGCAGACCTACATTAAACTGCTTTCATTCTGTCCAGAAAATAAATAAAATAATTGGAATTGAAAGTTTAGAAGTGGTTTCGATCCATTATATCAATTCCCTATGCCCAACCCTAGACACTGGCACATCATTGGAAATACACATGCGTCTTATACTTTGTTTTCTAAAAGGCATTTTTAGGTCGGCCTTTATCTATGTTTCAAAATAATGTTATGAGCAAACACAGTTTGGAAGTAGTTTCTTGTTCTGATTTCTGTAACATGCTGAAGGAACACAGGTTCATTTTCTAAGTTCATGAGTTGTTTTTATTCCTAAACAATTTGTTGGTGAAATTCAAGCATCCCAGTAATTACACATTTGTCTGAAGAACGCTTGGCATTCAGCTGAAAAAGGGTGGGAAAGCCGACGAATGTCAAAAGAACCACAGCAGAAAGACATTCAGAAAGTCTATGGAACTGTTGATTAAGACCTTTTTAAATGTCTGATTCTTTGGAAGCAAAATATGAATTGAGACGTCTGCTCAGGTCTGTTTATACACAAGAAAAGAGAAACCTCTCCTTGTCATCAATTGCATATTTATTTCTTTTTACTTTTCAAGGCTTCTTAAAATGTTGTATTCCTATGCTCCACTGAACCATTATTACAACTCTGGTTTAATGATCTAAAATCATGTTTTAATTATACAGTCTGTTTTTCTAACACGGTTCTCTGCTGGTCTGCAGGAGACCAAGGCCTTTGTCCAGATTCTGGCGGGTTACTTCAAGCAGTACACTGATTGGGTTAAAAACTCGGTGAGTATTTCACAAATCATTTCACAGTATGTTTGCTTTTTAACTGACTGAGTCTAGACAGGTGAAAAAATGCACAAAGGCCCACTGTTAACATTAAAGTAGCCTTACTGTATAGACAGTCTTCCTGGAGTTAATTTAGATGTTATAGTGTTGGTAAGAAGCAGCCACTCCAGGAATTTCCTGTGACATTTCATGTGTTGATTTAAGTTGGTTTCACCAGGAACCACAACTTCCACCGATACCCTGGAACTCAGCTATGAACATATCATGTGTCCTTGTCCCCCCTGCAGCTAACCGCAGAGGTAGCCCAGTGTAAACCCATCAGCAACATGGTGGACAGCATGGAGATAGTGGCATGCAGCTTCATCATCGACTCAGTGGTAAGAACTCGTTGTAGATGTTTGTGTGTGCTCACAGTAAGCCCGACTGATGGCTGAGAACATAGACATGGCTGTTTGACGTTTTGGAGGAGTTCTGGGCTTTGGGAGGAGATCTGGTCAGGAACAGGATGCTCATGCGTCACATGAGCACAGATGTTCGTTTGTTTTTATTACTGACCCCACTGGGCAGTAACACTTGTGTTTACAGTGCTTATTGTCTTAAAATCACACTTCAGTTTACAGTTTTTGTGAAATAATAAAAATACATCCCTTTAGACAGTTTTGATGTATATGTTTGGTTTATATCTTCATTTCAACAGTTTAACAATCCTCCTCTATTATTATTGTTATTTTGAAAGTGCAAACAACACAACTTCCTTGTTTTGGTTTTTGTATTAACATACAGTTGGTATGATCTGACAAAGCAAGTTTGTTCTCGTCTCTTTGTTTGAGCTCAGTTTGTTCACAGATATATTTAGCATTTATAGATTTTAATAAGAGCCAAAACCCCTTTCAGTCTTTTTATGTAAAATATCAGGGAATAAAAATACTAATGGTACGATACTACTTAGACAGTATATAACTACTCACTTCTCTTTGGTGTTTTTTCAAGATGCTAAGTTTCTGATGAGCATACTGGATCTTGTTAACCTAGAACAGCTCTGTTTTGGCTGACCGCACAAATATAAGCTTTAAAAATATACCTCTATTTTCTAGATTCAAAATATTTCTAATTCAGATTTTCATTCGGTGTTAAAATTATCTGGTGTTTTTTCTTCAGAACACATTTTGGATGGGTTTGGGAGCCTGCTGCATCCTTCTGCTTCCCAGCATTATCTTTTCCGTCAAACTGGCCAAATACTACAGACGGATGGACACAGAGGACGTCTTTGAAGAGTAAGTGGAAAATGCTTTCTTGGTCACCTACAGATGAAAATATTTCTTTTCTGCTATCGGAGATTCAGAGTATTTTCAGCTCAAATCAAAACTAATCTGCCATATTTTCTGTCTCTTTCCATCATTCTTCTTCTTCTTGGATATCCCTCTCATTCGATCCTGGTGTTTTCTCCAGATACTCTTACCCATGGCTTGTCGCTCTTTAATTTCTCTCAGCTTTTCTTTTGCCTTTTCCCTTTTATCCCCACATTACCTAACGGGATATTTTGGACCATATCACACCTTTCCTTACCTGTCTTGCCTGCTACTTCTCAGCATAAACTCTCTTTGGATCAATTCACTCTTTTTAGCTTCAGGAGGGTGTTTCTGTTGTTACTCTCATCTTCATCCCCCTCCAGTAGGACTAAAACAGATAATCACGATAAACAGATGTGTGATATGAGAGGAAACGTCGCCACGCTCAGGTATGAGCTGTGCTCGTTTGAAACTCTACTCATCTGCATGCGGAAGCTTTAATTGGTGAAGCGGATTTAATCTGTAGCCCAGAGAAAGTTTCAAAGAATATTTATTTCATAGAAAGTAATAAGGACTTCCACATGTCCATGTGTGTGTTTAGCTCTCCCTATAATGACACCTTGACTTGGTTCCCTCGGGCCTCAGCTCCACCAAGTGAATGGTGACCTTCAGGACCGCTCTTCCTTGTTAGAGGTATTTACAACCTGTGAAAACCTTAATCTAACGGTCACCTAACTACACTGACCGCCCATCGGCTTCTTAGCATCAAATCATCCTCGGTTTGAACTCATTCTGCTGCAGAGAAACACCTTTCATCATCATCTCCTCTTTTATTCTTAATGTCTGTTCTCAGCTTCTTGATCTGTTGCCTTTTCTTAAAGATTCAGGTGAAAAGCTAAAAAAAAAAAAAACAAGTTTCTTTAATGCAATAGTCACATCAGTTAAATTTCGAGGACAGATTTTCTAACTGCCCCAGTTTTTTCCAAGCAGCCAAGATGCAATGGTTTAAATACTGTCCTTTTTAGATAGATGAGTCGCATAGAAGATTATATAAAATTAGAAAAGTTGACAAATGGAGAAAAAAAACATCGTTAGCAGATACATTTTAAAATCATCTCTCCTAAATATCATTCCATGCTTGTTAAACTAGGATATCTTTAGTATTTGTTTAGGATTTTACTGAAAAAAGACAAAAAAAGTCTTTTTAAAAGTTATGTATTTTCTTTTATGCATCTTTCAAAGTTTAAATGATAAGAAAAAAAGCTTAGAAATAGTGAAGAAGGTGTAAAAAGCAACGATTTTATTTGAATAAGTTTATTCAACAGGAAGTTAACCCAACATGAAGAAAATTTATGAAATTCAGAAAGACCAGTGTTTGGTTAATCCTTACAATAACCTTAGAATAATGTGCACTGAAGCGTTTAAGTAATTCCTACCAGATGCATCTCTTGGGTGTAATTATGACTTTGAAACAAAGGGCTTTTTCTGTCACCCACTCTCCAAAGTGGGAAAGATAAGAGAACATGCTATTGAAGCAAGGCGGATATATCTGACCCTCATATAGAAGGAAAAGGCTAAAAAAAAAGGAAAAAGAAAAAAAAAACTACTTGCATAATGGCTGCATTTACACTCAGAGCAACGATTAAAGGTTTAAACCAACTAAACTAAACAAGTGTGACTGGAAGAGGAACCATGTTTATTTTGTCACCACCCCCATGAAGCAGAATAGAAATGAAGGTAAAAATAAAAAACTCTTCGTGCAGAAAAACTCTTCATTAAATTAAAATAAAGAATGATTTAGGAAAAAATAAATGAAGAATAAAGATGTTGAGTAGCGGACCGGGGTGTAAATTTAATATTGTAGATTTAATAATGAGGGAACAAAAACTTGGAGTCTTGGGATTTATTCTGATTAGAAAACACATGAAAGATCTTGTCAGTCTTGTAAAATCTGAAATGATTTTTTTGCCTCATTCAACAAAAAAAAAAAAACTGACTTCCAACCAACAGTTGGAAATTAAAAAATGTTTAAATTTGAGGTTTTTATGCGCAATACGCACTGTTTGATGTAGTGTCCTTCTCTCCTCCGCAGTGGGCAGGAGAACTGGAACTGATCTGTCCTGTAAAGGTGAGTGCTCACTTTTTAAACGTACATCTTTTCTTAGCGTTGGAGAGTATAACAAATGGCTTTCCTTCCTGTCCTTTTTTCAGGATTGCTGGGATTTTTTTTCTATTGAATAAAAGAATATGAAGAAAAACCAACAATCGGGAACACTCCTTCAGCTTGTAACAGCTTTCTGATGGCAGCCGTCTGGAAACTTGTAGAATCCTCTCGATCGCTCCAGCATCCTTTTAGTTTTCCATGCTGTAGAAATCACTCAGTTCCTCCATATTAACACTGACTTGTAAAGATTGAAACTGTATGTACATCAGTTCAACCACAACAACTGAGATGTGCATTTTTTTTACACTTTCAACACTTTTGAAAGTTTTATATATGTTTTATTATTTTTTGGTTTTATAAAAAGTTAGTGTTTTTTTTTGTAGATTTAATGTTTGGTTGTTTTTTTTCTCTCTGGATATTTGTATCATAGCTTAAATTATTTTTGGATGATTGTGTAGATTGTTAGGAGAAAATATATTAAAAAAAATCACATTCAGGGCAATAGATTTGCTAAATAATTAGACAATTTTGTGTTTAATTAGCACAAAATAAAAGATTATTATAATATTTTACTTGAAATATTAGAAGTATAATCTGACATTGGCGTTATGATTTTGTTTGATCACCAGAGCTTTAACTTTTCTTCCAATCACCATGAACGTCTTTTAAATTAAATTAACTTGGTTTTGGGACAAAATCTTAACAGTTCCATTGCCATGCTTTCCATTCAGTTTATGGTAAAACCGAGATTATATCTTTTATTTGAGATTATATAAAACATTTTAAAGGGATCAAACAAATCTTTTTTTGTTTGCTGTTCTGAATACATTCATCAAGTTTTTGCTTTTTTTCACATTTCGACATCTTTTCTCCCAGCTAACCCTCTCATGGGATTCCCAGAATATCAAACTATGCCTTTAAATATTAAGATAATTGGCAGCTTCAGAGTTTATCTAATACCAAGCAATGAAAAAAAGGGTGTTAATACAGTCAGCTTTTTAGCGTACTCGTATGCTACAAAGTATTTCAGGACAGCTAACGCACAATGTTAGCACAGCAAGCTATTACTACAGACCTTGTTGCCGTGACGACAGAGGTCTAAGGACCAAAGAGAAACGAAGTTTGTTCAGAAGCTGCAGATCTGTGAATAAAAACTTCTGTCCAATAAGTCTTTGTTTTGTGTTTTCTTCTTTCGAATGGTTTCACTTGCAGCATCCGCATCATAAACTATCACCATAGGGTCCAGTTCCTGACCTGAAGACCTTTTCTACTCTCCATCTCATGACTAATTGCAGTCATTATTAACCACTACTGCTACAAATCCTTTAAAACACAGAATAATCTCTAATGCTTTTGTCTGGCCAGCTCACCCACAGGTACTTCATGATGCATTGGTGAAAAACGGTGAAAAAAGCACAGTGCGTGAGTCTCTCATCATCTCCACAAGGTTTCTGTTAAATGCAATCCTGGATAAAAATAAAAGTTCAAACAGATCAAAAGCTTATGAAGACAATCCAAATGCAAAAAAAAATAAAAAATACAATGTAAAGAATATTTTACTTCAGTTACTTTTGTATAGCACTTTTGTTTTGAATTAAAACCAATATTTATTTATGTTGTAATGTTTTCATCAATAAAAAATGCCCACAAATTAAACTTTAGATAATATACTTCTGCAACAAACAGGGTGTTATTTTAAAGCTTTTCTGTATAAGAAGTTTCCATCTAAAAGTGACAGCATTTCCTTGTATATCAATTTATTGGAGACAGGTAATCTTTTCTGCAGTGTAATACCTTGATCTCTCACAGTTTAACACATCCTTCTTATGCAGAGAGACCTGTGTCATCCAATTCTCTAGTCTGTCTTCATAAAAAATGAGCTTCTTTATTCCTAAAACAGATGAAGCATCTGCCCATAAAGTCAAACTAAGGCTGATGTCGTCACTGAAACCACATGTAAGGGGACAACTGTGGTAGTCAGGATCTGCGTCCCTGAAAGAATATTTACCAGACCACCCTGTGAGGCCAAGTTAAACAGTCTCCTCTGCTCTGATGTTTTACAGGAGGCAGATACATTGCTTGAACTCATGCCTGCTAATGTATAAATCCCCAGAGACCAGGAGTTCTGCTGGAGGCTTGTGCTGGGAAAAAAAAAAGAATGAAATGATACCAAACACTGGTAGTCTTCCTAGCTTATTGCTGTCTTTGCTTGTTTGGTGATACTAATTTTAGAATAATGAATTAAGAAAATGCTAAATAAACTTTAAACTGCAAGAACTTAAGGACCAAATTTATAGGTTTTCAAAACTACTTTAGCCATACATCAACTCCATGCTTCATTATACAGACCCTACACATTTAGTCTGTATTGGTTCATGTTTCGGAACCAGAAACAATACAGAAAACTGTTTCACTTGAAGTATTACAAAGATAAAATAGCTATTTGATCCACTGAGGAAAAGTTAACCCCATTCTATGTTATCATTACTTAACCAGGTTTTGTTCCACTTGCCAGTAGCAGACCTGCTTACTGCCAAGCGGAGAAAATCTATAAATAATTGAAATAAAAGTTATCTGACAAAACGAAGAAGGCTAAAAGAAATATCTGATGACCTGATATAAAGAAGCTGGAGAAAATGTATGAAATTTCATCCAGGAGGCACCAAAAGAGTCCAGAGAAACATCTAAACCACTTCCCACAGTAAAAATCAGCCCTCACAATTCAAGAACTGGCAATTATATAAAAGCATGAAATAGAAAACCAGAGAAAGAACATAAAGATCGTCTTATACTTAAAGTAAGGAAATCGCTGCATGATTTCTAAGAGTTTTGGGATAATATTCTGAGACGTTTTGAAAAGTGTTTTCTTCCTATTACATCGGACATAAAATCAATCATTTCAGAAACCGACAACATTAAACATGGTGGTTGTAGTGTGATGAGCGACTTCTACTCCTTTGCAGAAAATCCTGGAGGTAATGTAAAATACTTGTAAAAAATAAACACATTGGGCAGTTGTTTCAAATGCTTGTTGGCAATTTCTGTTACCTCTTGATAAATATATTATTCAGTAAACTCCCCTCTAAAGATACTCAAGCTATTTTGTTCGGATATCAAAATTTGTTTGATGATCTTTAAGATGCAAACCGTTAAAAAACAAACATAAAACCTCTGATAAAATCTGCAGGGAGACCAAATCCCCTGCTGCTTTCCTCCTCATCAATGGTCAATGGTCCTACTGTTATCCCAACATCTGGTCTCATGTGTGAGTCTCTTACGCCTCTTATTTTTCATTACCTCTCCATACCCTCCTGTGGTTTCCATCCCTTCCCCTCCTTCCAGCCATCTCGTCAATCATTTACTGAGGTTTAAACATGCCACATGTACCTTATGTTTGCGTGAGCAAGTGGAGGAGGAGTTTAAGTAAGCCCCAATCATCAATAAAACCATATGCCAGCTTGAAAGTTGCATTTTCATGCTGCAGCCTCCTAGAGCAAACTGAGCAGCACCCGCAGCAGGTCAGAGCCAAACTTTGCTATGAGAAGCAGGATGAAAGTTGTGATACTGCTGCTACATCTAGCAGCAGCTGTTTGTGTCTCAAATGCTCTTAGCAGCAACAGCAGCAATGACAGCAAGAAGCAGCAGCCCAGCATCTGGGATGACACCATCAGATTCAACACCAAGACAAAGGATTCGTGCACCATGGCGGTGTCTGTAGCAAGAAACTTTACTCGTGTGCGTGTCTCCTGCAGAGCCCCAAGCCAGGCTACAGGACGGTCCTACTACTGCGACTTCCAGGGCAAACCGACCCAATGCCGAGCCTACAACAGCAATCCTCGCCACTACTTTACCCAGATGATGTGGGAGCTGCGGAAGCTGAAAAACGCCTGCCAGGGAGCTAAAATCTACCGACCCCATATGTGCAGGAAATACTCTGATGAGGCTCAAATGACTTTCCTTAACGCATGGCCCAAGACTTCAGCTCCCAAGCCTTCAAAGCCCGTCCAGGAGCAACGTAAACCAGCAGCACCAGTACAAATCAAACCCACTGCTTCTCATAAACCTGTGAAGCCTCTGCCAGGTAAACCCCAGCTGGGCAAGGGCTCCCAGAGCAATAAAAGCACCCCAAAACCTGTCAAGACCACTACGCTGCCCACAGAGGAACCTGAATCCAGGGTGTCACGCCTTGCTACGGAGTACTGCTGGAAGAGCTTCCACGGCCTCTGCAGCTATGTCATCAACTGGTTCCAAAACTGAGACTCATTCAGGTGGGTAAAGTAAAGTTAAAACAACGGGAAGATGGAAGGTTTAAAACTGTTTTTTTCTTTTTACATATCAAATGCATAAAATCATGTCTTAAGCTTATTTTTTTCTCTTGTTTTAGGTTGGAATTACAAACAACACAGCATAGCCTCCAGAATTTGAACTCTGGAATCTGAACAACACTATCTGGAAATATTTCATTAATAAATGAGAGCTGACTTCTAAACGTTCCAAGAAATGTTGGACTGAGTGATATGCATTTAGCTTTGAAACATGTAAAAACACACAGTGAGCCAAAGAAAGAGTCTCACAGTGATGCATTTGTGTTTGTAAAATGATCTCAAAGTTGTACAGGGTGAAATGTTCCAGTGACATGTATTCTGAGGAAGAGAATAAATTAGAGAATGGTGACCTCTCATCTCCTGTGTTTATGTACTTTTCAAAGAAGGCTTTGTGTCCGTCACCACGAGCTGTAAAAACACGTCTGCTGCCGGTCAGAGGAAGTTGTTAGCTAGGCAGACACATTTAGTCACAGAAGGTGAACAGAGCAAAACACTTCTCTGTGAGAGCTCATGAGTGCAGAGGAGCCGCTGTGCAGGAACAGAAGAGGTCTGTGTGGAGGCTGCAGACCTGACTGATGTGGCTGTTGATATATATACACTGACACACACTCGCTTCAGTGTTAGAGTAGAGCTACAGCAACGAAACCTGTAAGATACATGCAGCTATGTTTTAATAAATGTTTTAAATAACAAAAACGACCATGAAAAATGAATTGATCTCAAGTTTTATGTTTTATAGGGGTTTTCACTGACAGTTAAACATTTGGCTGAATTCAATTAGTTGTGACAACTTTCTTTATAACACATTCTTAACTAAAACATACAGAGCTAATGAACAAAAGCACAATTTCCTCTAATTTTAAGATATTTCCATGTTATTTTTGGTATGACTCCACAATACAGGTTGTAAGATTATATAAAACTTATTTCAAGAGTGCACAACTTGCGATAGATTTCACATTCTTTTTAAGCATTTATTAGCAATCTCATTCCATATGTTTCAGACCTTAAAGTTTATATTCCTGAACACAATGATTTTCAGAATCATTACTATGGACCAGATGTTTTAAATAAAGCTTAAAAAAGTCCCTTCTGGAACTTATTGAACACTTCCTGGAATTCAAAGAACTCACAGGTTATTTTTCCAGGATTCCACTTTCAGAGCCTTAAAGAATAATTTCTCAGAAATTGGAGATGATGGTCCAGTTATTTTCAATTCATAAAATATGACCATTAGTAGGCAATAAGGTTTGTCTTTGGTTCCATGTGGCAATGTTATCATCTTAAATGGGCTCTTATAACAGGACACAAACAAACAAACAAATATTGAATTTGACCTTTTTCTATTGTCTATTTGGATAGACTTAACTCTGACCAGTAGGTGGCAACAAAGTGCTTTTCTCCAGTGCTTGTTTGAGCATTTAAGGCCTTTTATGATTAACTCTTTTATTCAGAAATGATCAGTTAAGACAAAATGTTATTTACAAGGTCGATCTAGAGTACAAAAATAGAAATTAAAGGCACTATACATAAAATACTCGTATCATAAAACCTTTCAGATCACAAAACTGCAAACAATCAGAAAACAATCCCAAAATATAACAGACAACATAGTGAAATTAAGCATTTGCATTCAGATCTTTGACTGTTCAAAATATTTAGCATTTATTAGCAGATTTTTGTTGGTAACAGTAGAATATCTAATACTTCTCTTGTTGAGGTAAGATATAAATGAATAATTTATAAATGAAGACATGCTAATTATTTCATTGTCTCAGCGCCATTACAATATATCCAAGCAAGAGTATTGCATACAAATGGCAGCACAGAAATGGTATATAACAGTAGTAACAGTAACAGTCTACTGCAGGATTTTACAGGATTTTTTTTCACAGTAGTAGACCAAAGAAACCAGACACGACTTCACAGCTTTAATTTTACCACCCTAACCTGAATTCATGTTGGTCTATTTCAGTACAATGAACCTAACTGCTCCATCATCATAAAAACCAACTCCAACATGTAGCGGCTGAGTGAATGTGGTCTGGACTCTGTGGAGGAGAGTCATGGTACTAGAGATGCTGTAGAAAGCCAGAATACCTGCTCTGTGATCCAGGTAGACTCCTACTCTGGAGGAAACTGGACCTAACACTAAAGACTTACATCTATTGTGCCAAAACAAATACCCGTCTGTGTTACAGTATAATGACCAGGATTTGTCATTGTATCGGAAATCACTTTCATTTCCAGATCTGCTGATACTCCTGTATGAAACTGCTAGATCTACTCTTCTCCCTTTCCACTCCACTTCCCAGTAACATCGTCCAGTCAAACTCTCTCTGCTCAGGACCTCAAGTCTATCAGTAAATCTCTCAGGATGATCAGGATAAAACTGTTTTACTTTTGAAAATGTTGCTTTTTTGTTTCGCTCAGTTAAAAACAGATACATATTTGGAGTGTTTGGATCAAAGGTAATTGTTTTTGAATGTTTTAAGAGGTTAGCTCTGGTCTTTGGTGCTGGTTCTGGTTCTGACAGTAAAACGTCCACCTCATTGAGTGTCAGTGAGATGTTTGTCCAAGAGTCTCTCAGGATTTCCTGTAGTTTCTCTCTGAGTTGCAACACAGCTG
>JAUZNJ010096260.1:0-21792 GCA_034780135.1 Jordanella pulchra
GGTTTAATATGCAAAAAAAATAATTGCTCTACCTTACGTGGTTCGAATTCTACCGGCATTTAAAAATATGTAAGCATAAAGGAATTAGTGCTCATATTTTAGCATCGTTTCCAAACCTAAATCCTCCATCTTAATAATGTCCATGATTTATTTTTCTTCATAACACAATTTGAAAAGAAGGCAATTTGTAAAAGGCGATGTTGTGGCAAACAAAAATGAAAATATAAAATCTGTCAAACTATTAGAAAAATATTAACTATAAAAAAATGAATTAGAAAAAAAAAAGCATAATTTAAAATAACAAAGTCTGTGTTAACTGCAGAGTTTCTCTCAAAACTGTTTTTGTTTAAAACCTTTTTCCAAGTTTTATTCCTGGATTTTATTATTTCTTTTTCAATTTACTAAATGTTTTCTCTGCTTGAAACAAAAATGGAACAAACTTCACCCCATATTTTTGCAGGCAAAGAACAAACTGTATGAATGGAAATTAAAAAAGGACAAAAATGTAAACGTGTGTTCCATAAGAGAAAAACATCCTCCTTTTTTCTTTGTTCCATCTTCCCTTTTTTTGCAACCATAGGCATCAAGCTAACACCAAAATTATTGAAGATATAGTTTTTAATAGATTTCGATGTTTTATTGCAGCGGGAAGTTTAGTAGAACCCTTTAGGGCACCTGAGGTAACTAAAACTCCAAAAAATAAAAATAACAAATCTGTAAAATCCAGACATTGATGTTTATCATTATGTTAATTTATGTTTTAAAGTAAAAGTCCAAAACGATGTATCCCGCTCTCCATCTGCAGCCTTTCTGCTGTTTCTCGATCTCATCTGCTGCCTGTTTCTCCTCCCTAAAGTATTTAGCTTTTGATATTCCAGCTACAGGCTGCCTGGCTTCGTCCTCACTTCTGCGCTCTGTCTGTTCCCAGGCGAGTGGAGCGAGGCGCTCTACCCGCTCCTCACCACGCTCTCCGAGTGCGTCACCATGATGAGCGACAAGGCCAAGAAGTCCATGGTGTTCCTGCTCATGCAGGACAGCGCCCCCACCATATCAATGGACATCTCCCTGCAGTACCGCCGGGACGTCGTCTTCTGCCAGACGGTCAGCAGGCAAAACATGAACCGTGTGACTCACAGATTCCCGTCTCCACACGCACATCATCATCTTTCTATATGTAGTGAGGACCGTGCATGGATTTCCACCCACTCTCTACCCTCCAACCCTGACAATAACCATAAACCCAAGTGTTACCATCACTCACATCCACCTAAACTCCATTCACACCTTATTATCTCATATCTGAACAATGGTCCTCACTCTGCTGCCAAACCAGCAGGACACACGCGTTCGGATCAATCTGCTCGTCTCCTGATGATTCATAACCAGGCTTATAAATATTCCATCGAGGTGAACAAGGTCAACTCGCTGCGGCTTCTAAACATTAGATGAGTAATAAAAACACAGACTGAAAACCAACCTTCTACAGAGAACTTTAAATGTTGCTTCCATGGTTTCATTCTGTAGGTCCTTTTTCTTTTCATTTTATTCATCATATATTTAAAAATACATTTTAAGGGCCTTTTTGCTGATGAGCGATGATATCGGATCTGTTTGGGGCACCGCCCCTGCTGATGATGTCACAATACGGCAACACTGAACTATATTTAATGAGAGTCAAATCTTTCTGGGGTCTTAGTTTATCGTTCCCTATGTTTGCTATGATTCTGTGTTGAAGCCAGTACTACGTTCTAAGGCAAACTGAGCTCTGCCATTCAACCACATAATGTTTAATTACTCCCTTTTATTAAGATCTGAGGGCAGGAGACGATGATTGGATCATCTCAGAGAAATAGGACTTTCTTGTAGACTTTACACGAAGAAAACAACCTTTATTCTACTTGTAGAAAATGGACGGTTGCTGTTAACATAAAGTTAAAAGTCGTGTAGCTTAATTTGGCTAACTGACCGAGCTAAAAAGAGGCTAACCTGTTAGCTACTGAGCAAAGCTAGCCCTTTATGTACCACCAAAACCGATATATATTGTTATTGTTATAATGTTACATTCTAACCAAAACATGTTTCATTGGATTTTTTTGTGGAAAACCATCAAGTTTTTTACAATTGTGAAACAGAAACAACATAAGATGTGTTTTTTTTTTTCGTTCTCCCCACTGTTAAAGTTCTTAAATGCTTGAATGTTTGCTTTGTTTTTGAAACTTCTTCTTGTTCTGCGTTGATCCAGCTGACCGCACTGATCTGCGGCTTCGTCCTCAAACTGAGGAACTGCCTTCGAGATAACGGTTTCCTACGGCAGCTCTACACCATCGGCCTGCTGGCTCAGTTCGAGTCCCTGCTCAGCACCTACGGTTCGTTACCCGACCTCCCTGACTGTATTCCCTCATTTATTTTTTTTTATTTTACTGGATCATCATCAACCATTTTTGCGTGTTTAGGAGAAGAGCTCTCCATGTTGGAGGACATGAGCGTCGGTGTCATGGATCTACGTAACGTCACCTTTAAGGTAGAAATGTTTCTCTGAACTATCTAAAAGGGGAATACCGGGAAGTGATGTCAGATTTGTTTTGATCCAGGTCACCCAGGCGACGGGAAGCTCCGCCCCCGACATGCTGCCGATCATCACAGGCAACAGGGATGGCTTCAACGTCCGCATCCCGCTGCCGGGCAGCATGTTCGACGCGTTGCCGCGGGAGATCCAGAGCGGGATGCTGCTGCGGGTCCAACCGGTGCATTTCAACGTCGGCATCAACGAGCAGCAAACGTTGGCCGAGAAGTGAGTCGCGTTCGAGCTCACGTCTACTGAAGACATTGAAAGCGACTGAATGACAGGAGAGTTTGTGTTTTTAATTTTCAGGTTCGGCGACACATCCCTGCAGGAAATCATCAACGTAGAAAGCCTCTCCAGGCTAAACTCGTACTATGAACAGTTCAAAGACGTTCTTCCTGAGGACTGTGAGTCAGAAAAAGCTTTCCTTTATATTCCTTGAATCTCTTAAACTGAGATTTCAGTGAAAGAGGGAAAGATTTCATCAACAGAACTTCTCTTGTGCCTAAAACCCTCCTTACTTCGTTTTCAGGCCTTCCAAGGTCTCGTTCTCAGACTTGTCTCCCTGAGCTGCTGAGATTTCTGGGCCAGAACGTCAACGCAAGGAAGAACAAGAACGTTGACATCCTGTGGCAGGCGGCTGAGGTACCTTATGAATGTCATAATGTTACATTCTGGCGTTGTAAAATTATGACATAACATTGTAACATGTTTCATTGGTCTTTTTTGATGAAAAACCATACATTTTTTTTACAACTGTGAAACAGAAAGAACATAATACATGATTTTTTTCTTCTTACAAAAAAATGCAACGGTACAGGTAGCCCATGTTATGGTACCCTACCTCGGTTCTGGTTCGGTTTCAGTTCATGTTTTGTGTAAAACGAGGCCGCATTTTTCACCAAAAATATATATTTGTTATCTACTTTTATTTAACTTGCAAGAAGTGAAGAAACTCAGTGAGCAAAATAAAAACCCTTGCTGAATTTTTGGAAATTTTTTAAAAATATCTCTTCTTGTTCTTCAAGTATTTATATGAAATTTATAAATATGAATGAACAAACTGTAAACCAAAACACTTAAAAATGTTCAAGTGGATCCCGAGATACAAGTGTGAGTGAGACACTTGATAAATAACTTTTAAGTCCAACTTTTTACCTTAGAATTGTTTTGCTCATAAGTCCTCTCACTCCTTAAGAGAGATATTAGGAATACATTTCAGAAGTTTAATAAATACGGCTCACGATGGATAAAAAGGCGCTAGAGCATTTAATGCCATATAGGTAAGAGACAAGATCTGAAAATCAGCTTGAATCTTTCAACGCAATCAGTAAAGGAATGTCAAATCTGGACCGACGCAGTCAATCATTTAACCGGTGACATTTTTGAGATCCAATGACATTTAAATCTGTCTTATCATCATTAAGAAGTAGAAAATTATCCAAAAAAAAAAGCCCCAAATTGTCGATAAGCAGGTTTGCATTTTCGACAAGTAAGCCCATTTACCAAAGGTTATAGGTGCGTAAAGCTGCAAGTCGTCAGCATAACTATGAAAAGTTACATTGAAAGACTGTAAAACAGGCAGCGCATGAAGGAAATATAGCAATGGGCCGAATGCAGACCCTTGAGGGATCCCCGTGCCTTATACTCTTTCCATTTCCGGATGATGGATTGAACAGTGCTTTGTGAGATTTTTAAAGCTTTAGAAATCTTTTTCTAGTCTAAGCCAGCTTTAAAGTACAACTGTATCCCTTACCTGTCTGCCGTGTTCCTTCGGCTTTATGATGCTGTTCGCTCCTTATTTATTCTCCTGGCAAACCTCTGAGGCCATAAAGAGCAGCTAATAAAATACTTGATTACACACAGGTGGACTTTTTACTGATCAGCAATCATTTGGCAACTTTACAAGCAATTTGTTTTCATAAAAGATGCTTTAGATCTTTAAATATTTTTGTTTCTGGTTGCAATGTGACGTTTCTTGAGGTATGAATTCTTTTGTAAGCCACTGTATGTGAAGGCTGCATAAGAAAAAGCTTTGCTACAGAAGAAAGGAGAAATCTGTTCAAACTCAACTCTTCTGTTTTTAGATTTGCCGGCGGTTGAACGGCGTCCGTTTCACCAGCTGCAAGAGCGCCAAAGATCGGACTGCCATGTCGATTACACTGGAGCAGTGCCTGATCCTGCAGCATGAACACGGCATGGCGCCGCAGGTCTTCACACAGGCGCTTGACTGCATGCGCAGGTAGGAGAGCTGCTCTGCTCCGGAGAGCGATTCAGGGCATCAGAATGTAAACATTAAGCATCATAAAAACACTGATCTGAAAGCCGATTTGTTGATATTTACTGCTGGAAATGAAAGAAAAAAGGAGTTTGTTGTCTGAAATATGTGTAAACATTTTATCCAACTGATGCGTCTTGTTTTCGTACTACCATCATCTTCACTTTTTTCTTTGTCCTTCTTTCATCCATTGGCAAACAGTGAAGGTGAACAATAATTTCCTTTGTCACCATCAGGAAGGAGCTTATTGACCATTTCTGATCGGTCTGTTTTTCTCGTTGAAAACCTGCCTATTAGTTATTGCAACATTTAACATTTAATTTCACTTAATAAAGTGTTTTGTAATTGAATTTAGTTGATTTAATTTAGTTATTGACAACGCAGAAGATCTTAACATTCCACCTGAAAAGTTAAAACATGATAATACTCTCATTCCCTGTTGCAGTACTAGTTACAGCATCCCTGCGAGGTTCCTTTAGCTACAAGCTGGTGTTGTTTTGTCGTCGCTAACGGAGCTAAACTAAAGTGTTACACAATATCCATTATATATTCCGACCTAAGGAGGTGCTACATGTATTTCACCACAGACTTTTTTTGTTTACATCGGTTCATCAGTTTTTGTTCTTAAATGTCTCCTCATAACCAGCTGTCAACATTTTGTTTATTTCAAAACATGATTATTTTTCCAGGCATGCTTCAAAGCTTTAATTTTGTTGCACTTGAAATGAAGGTTAAAGAGGGGATGACTGAGAACAAAGCTAGTTTTTCGAAAGCAGTGTATTTTATTTTCTATTTTTATTGTGAAACTTATATGATAAAAAAAATCAATTCATTGCATTTTGTTGGAAAAAATCCGACACTAGATTTTTAAGCCATATCGCTCAGCCCTTTATCATCAGAGCAAAAGGAAAGTATCATCTGCATAAAGTGAGAGTATTATAAAAAGACAGCGTCATCTGCATAAAATCAAAGTATCGTAATAATTCTTAACTTTTTCAGTAGCAATGTTTGATTATATTTAATGTTCAAATTCTCTGTGTTTAGTTTTGAATGTTTAAACATTCAACCATACTGTATAATTTTTTCAATGTCAGAACAGGTGAAACACAGAGAAACGAATGTGAGCCTGCGTACAATTACTAAATCCAAATGAATTAGTTAAATACCAGAGCATTTAAAGAAGCAAGGAGATAATGAAAGCCAAAAACAAGAGGAAAAAAAAAAACAATAAATCAACATTTAATGTGATGTTTACTTTAGACAAATAAATAGGAAAAAGATTAGCTTTTTTTCTGCTTGTAGAAATGAGACGGTGATTCGAAACAGGAGACAGCTACTGCTGCTGCTGCTGGTCCTTATTGACATACACAGTAAATGTGATTCCTAACATCTCTCTTCTGTTTTGCTCCAAATATTGCTGTCTGTCTAATACAAGAACCCCAAAGATACACCACTCTGTTTAAAGTCTCTCCATCTTTCTCCTTCTCCTCACATCTGCCGCCCGTCTTCCTCTCCTCCTCTGCCTTTTGCAGCCGACTAGCATGACTTGATTTGATTTGAACCCAGATGCACGTCTGGGATAACGGAACAGTTAATTGAAGTTGCATGTATTCCGCTTAAAGCTTCTCCCTCCTCTTCCATCTTCATCCACGTATTAAGTGAATATAAACATGGTAGACCATTTGCTGTTTCTTCTTCCCTTTCTTTAAAATCAGAACATCTCTCCTAATTTCTCTTTTTTTTTTTCTCTCTCCTCTCTTTTTCCTCCTCTGCTTCCCGTCATGTTTCTTGTCGTGTAACCGCCCTATTTTTGCTGGATTGTCTTTTATTTGTTTATCGTTGTTGTTTTTATTTCCCCCCTTGTGGGAGCTGCCCTCTGTCGACACTTTTTTTTTTTCTCTTTCCTCACATCCCACTTATTAATTTGCCATCTCTCTGCTGGCGTATCTGCGTGCCATCTGTTTATTTCCCTTCCTCCTCATCCGTTGCTCTTTTTCCTCCTCTTTTGCCGCTCTGCCTCCTTCTTATTCTCCTCCCCTCCTCCTTTGCGGCTGGGCAGCGTTGGGACGAGGGAAGGGGTGATCCAGAAGAACCTGAGCGGCTTGCTGCCGGTGCGCGACCTGCGGCTGGACCCCAGCCTCATGTACTCCCTGCCCCTGTTGGCTCTCAGCCCCAACCTGCTGGTGGTGTGGATCTTCCTCAGCGTGGCGTATTTCTTGGCCAAAGTTCGTTGCAGCTGAACAGCCCGATCAGTGTCTTGCTATTTTCCGAAACTGTGCCCACCTGTCTGTGAGAGTGCAGTCCAAAAACACACATTTAAGTAACCTCGACGAAGGGCTTTTACACAACCCCACTCAAGTTTCTTCATGGGAAAAAAAATATATTCTTCTCGTCGTTCTCCTTTTGGTGAAAGTGAGGCTTCAAGAATCTGATTTACCTTCTAAAGTTGGATTTTGGTTTCCTTTTTGAATGTTTTCCTTCTCTAAAGGCCGCCTCATGAGCAATCATCCCTGCGCTTGGTCACGCACAACATTTTGTTCTAAAACTATTTAAAGAAAAGAAAAGCTACTGATGTGACTTAGGGGATTTAATGTATATTTTTAGCAAACGACGCCCTCTGGTGGATTGATGTTACTCTACCTTATTTCTCACAAATACCGGATGTTTCCATGTGGTAAGAAAGACATCAATATAAAAACATATGCTTAGGTGCCTAAATTCATAAATGTAAGTAAAAGTATGCAATTTAATTTCAGATTGGTATATTTTCTTTGTTGTCAATTCATTCATAAATGTGACATTAGATGTTTTATCTGTGAGGATACAAGTTACAAATACAAGTTACAGTTACAACTTTGGATAAATACAAGACCTACTTACAAATTTACAAGTACAAATAAGAAACGTAAGTGTACAAATTACAAATTTACAAGTATGAATCTACAACACCTGATGTAGCTTCTTACCAGCTGGTGGCAGTAATTCACCGAAAGGTTGTTCAACAACCGTCATTATAAGAAAAGAAGACAATAACATGATAATAGATTAAATACTATATCTTTGCTGATATTTTGCTTTCAACACGTGCAGTACGTTCATTCGATGGTTCCTCTTGTTTTAATGGTGGTTTGTGAACAATTTTAATGTGCATTATTCTCACAAACTGGTGAAGAGTGTAACAATATAGAGGATTGTATAGTTGTACTTGTAAATCTGTCATTTGTGCTTGTAAATTTGTGAGTCGTACTCAAAAATTTGCGATTCGTACTTGTAAATTTATCACTTGTTCTTATGAAGTAGCAGTTTGTAATTGTAAATTTGTGATTGGTTCTTGAGAATTTCTGACTCAAACTCGTCAATTTGTGATTTGTACTTGTAAATTCTTGTAGATTAATAATTTGTACTATTAAATTTGTGATTCTAACATGTAAATTTAAAATTTACAATTCATACTAAAAAATAGCGATTCGTATTTGTAAATTTGGGATTCTTACCCTCAAATTTAAGATATGTAATCAGAAATGTCGCAACTTGTAAATTTATAAATTTTACTCATAAATATGTGACTTGTATTTGTAGTTTTGCAAAGTTGTAAACTTTGTAGACTTGTATTCGTAACTTAAGCTCGTATTCAAATGAAGATCTGATGCCACATTTATCTATATGTTCACAACAGGGAACAAGTTCAAATCTTTAATATGTTTACATTATTGACTTATATTTACAAATTGAGACACCTTTGCATATGTTTTTGTTGACGATAATCCTACCCGGTATGTTTCACACATCATGATCGTGTTAATCTTTCTATTTATGGTTTATTTTATCCCATCCAAATCACTTAACTGTTGGTTGAGGGCAGGTCAGGTTTATGAACTTGGAGGCCGACCTCCTGACCTAAAAGAAAATAATATAGTTAGTGTAAAAAAAATATTTGGTGAGAAGGATCCAAAAAGGATTTTTGCTTTAAAAATTATCTCATTTTAAAAACTAAATTTTGTTGACTAAAATAAATAAAATATTTTTTATTTCATAAATCTTATGAAACCAATACTTAGAGAATACTTAGATGTTTTGTTTAAAAGTTACTTAAGTAAAGGCAACTAGTTACTAACAAATTGTAATGGAGATTTTTCACTGCCAGCGATTTGTAGAAATTAACCGCTAGATAGAAATCTGGACCATAACTGGTAGTTTATCCCAAACACTACAAAATAGGGTTGAATGACTAATAGTAAACACTTGGACTAAGTCTGTCTTCAACACTATTGTAAAATAAGAAAGATGCTCAACAGCCATGTCTGTGCTGAGGAAAATGATGTTATCAATATGCAACATGCTGGAGAAAGTTATACCAAAACATTAATCGGGGAGTGGGAATTTAACCCCATGGATGAATGAATGTAAACTTCTGTCTGAACCAGAAAAAGAAGCTGTATATTTGTCAGATTTGTTCATATGTATGAAATAAGTCTAAAGTATTTGAACTATGCTTCAGGAAGAACTGAAAGTAGCTTTTATTTTGAAAACAAATACATCAAACCGCTTCCTCCATCTGTGATATCATAGTCTTCCATGGGCTTTGGCACTCAGCTTGCGAGCTAATGTTAAAGGAGCTAAAGCTTTTATGCAACTGTGCTTAAGCTTCCATATATTTATATTTTTCCAAGACGTTTTTTTATTTTAAAGAGGTCTTCCTGGTGTTATGGAAAGTTGGGATCTTCTTGCTCCTACTTTATAATGTGCACTTTAAACCAGATCTGGGTCTTTTACTGAGTTTAAAAAAACTATCCCTGCATCAAGAGAAATGGGAGAGAGAAGAAAAGAAAAGCATTGTTTACATCTAACTAGTATTTAGTCTATTTTTAAAATTCTTGTTTTTTTTTAAATGGTGTCATTTTGCCAAATGAGATCAATAAACCACTTCTGGTTGTTGGCTTTTATTGCAAAGCAGCAGGTTGTAGGATTTCAAGGTGAAATGTGTTTGATTATCCAAAGTAGTGCTGCAGGTTGTTTACCCTTCAAAGCATTTATATCTAAAGTATCTAAAGGGAAAATGTGTTCAGTTTATTATGCAACATTTTTTGTGATGTATTTCTCCAAATGGTACCGTGAGGGTTTCTTACAGGACACGTTTGAAAACGTTTGACAGATGATGCAGTCGACCTCCTGTTTCATTGTTTGTTTGTTTTTTTTCGTCTTTTACATTTTTTCTATAAAACAATCATCCATTGCTGCTATCTGAGCGACAAAATTATGTAAAAACAAAAAATTAAATTAAGTAGATGAATAAAATCTAGATTAACAGTACAAATAACTTAACTTTGAATGTGTTTGGTACAATTTTATAACCATATACTAATTTACAGAAAATATTGGAATGATAACTATAAATAAATATCAATCAATTAAAATATAATATATATGTGTCGGAGTAAATTGATTTTTTTCATTCAAGGCAGAAATGTACTATAAGTTTTTGTTTGTGAATAAAGGGGAGAAAAGGGCATGTTTGTTATATTTCAGGAAACTAAAACCATTCAGGCTGCTTTACCTGGAAGTCTGCTATTTAAAAATTTATATTTTTGGCTGTGAAGCTTTAGTTTCCTCCCTTGAGTGTTTAGAATGCATATCATAAAGATCGACCCAGGAAGAAAATGCATCAGGAGACATTAGCCTCTTTTGGGAGCTAACTTGCTCTCATGACATGCTAGCATTCACATTTACTCACAAGTAATCAATTATTTGGCTCCTAAAAGTACAAATTCTTCTTTGCATTCTTAATTTAGCATAAAAAATGTTTTTATTGAAGCTTTAAAGTTAATTTTAAATGTTTCACTGTACTTAAGTAGTGCGTAGGAGTGTTATCCTTTTTTATTTGCAGGAATGAAAAAGATGCAGTGGATTGTATTCCTTATAAACGTATAACTGTACATCTGCTATCAGTGCTCAGCTAGCCAAAACATGCTAATCTTATCTAATTAAATGTAAGTTTTTGTTAAATGTATGAAATTGTTTTGTGTTGTTTTTAAACTAGTTAATTGCTTTGTGAGATATTTTGTGCTTGTCAGTGACATTGTTTATGTTAGAAAGGCTTTGGTAACAGCCTTTTTTGGTTTCCCGCCTAATGCACTTTCCCGCCTTTTCCAACATTTTTGTGCTGCCCTTTGTTATGGTGTCTCTATTGGAAGCCTGGACATAAGGATTCATATTAATTTTTTTTTTATATACCCCAATTGTCAAGACTTACGCACTGAAAAAAGTCCTTAAATTCAAATCAAATTAAAATCGGTAGTGTATGAAAAAAAAGCTAAAGGGTCACCATTTTTACTCGCGGCTAGTTTATTAGCAAGTTGGATTAATACTTTTCTTTAGAAAAAAAAAATGCTGCAACAATATAAGACAGAAAGTTATTTAAAAACAGTAAAAAAAAACAACAAAGGTTATAATAATTTTTTTTTTTTAAGTTTTAATTAACAGTTGTATTCACAAGATCACAAAGTATTTCTTTTTTGGCCGTTTATTCAAGGTTGGTATTTATTGAAAACACAGTCGAAATAATATCTTTATATGATATATGATTTTAGATGTAGTAGCTGTTAAACAATAAGATGCATATTTAAAGACAAAAATTCTGTTTTAGATGCGTTAATTATTAACTACCCATCTTTAAAGCTACAATACCATAAAGTGCTTCCTAAAGGCTTCAGGTATATTATTGTTTTATGGACCTGAAGCAGGAACGTCTAAATTTTGTCCCTTCTTTTTGTTGTTGTTTTTGCAGATCTATAAAACAATATATTTGCACTGTGTTTAGGAACTGTATTTACTCACTCGAATTGCCTCAGTATATGCTTTATCATCTTGTTTGTTGTATTTATTATGAATCAGGAAAAAAAACATATGCATTTATCAATTCCTATATGTTGAATATTCTGCTTGTGCCATTACTGTCCTGCTCCTGTGACTTTATTCCTTAACTATTTATATCTGTTTGTGCTATCTTGTTCTCATGACAGTTTAAAACCTTTTTTTATTGTGTGAATGAATTCTCCTGAGATTGCAGGTATTTAGAAAGCTCTATGCCTTACTGTTGTAAACTATACTTATATTATTTGGAGGATGTTCGGCTTGTAATTTACTAGTAATTATTCGAATACAATCTTCATTTCTGACTGTAAACTGTTAATTATGCAGAAATTTGTTAATTGTATTTTTAGAGAAAGGTTATGCAAAGCTGTTTTTTTTTTTTTCGGAAGATACTTAAAGCATTTTGTTTGAGGTTTCAAATGTGGTTCAAATTAGTGTCACTCAAATGTCTAGATTGTTGCTTTGCCAACCACCCATACTGCTTTAAATGTACCACAAAAACAGGCAACCCTGCTGTTCATGGGCTGTCACAGTCATAATGCTGCTGGAATAAATGTTTTATGCCTCCACTTACAAAATAGAAGCAGATTTTAATACTTTCCTAATTTTTTTTTTTTTTTGGAGGGGGTGGGGGGGGGGGTATAAGTCTAATTTTCTTTTTATGATTTTTTTGTTCATATTAGATATTTTTTCTGATTAAGTGTGCATGAGGTTTTCTAATTGTATTTTTTTTTCTTTCTTTTTTTACATTCTGAGACTAAAAAAAAAAAAGTTATTACCGTTGCAATATTCATCTAAAAATATCTAACTAGTTAATGGGTTCCTTTAGATAACATTTCAGTGTAAAAGTTTGTTAAATTTAATAAGCTTGTTAACAAATAATCATTTATTAGCAAACAAGGGAATTTAAATGTATATTCCAGTTAATTTGTTCTAGTTTCCCTTCAAATTAAGACAACTTATAATTGACCTAATCAATCTTTCTTGCTTGTTTTAGCTAGCTAGAGAGATTGACACTTACATGTTTCACTTAAAAAGTTCATATTTGTTGCTAACTTGTTTTTAGTAAAATCTAAAACTGTATAGTTATTGATTTGATCAACCAGTAATCAGTGGATTAAATACATTTGTTTGTAACACCCTTACTTGCTAAATAATAATACTAAATATGATTACTTTTGATTTTGTGGATAAAACTTGTATTTTAACAAAGGCTGAGCAATAAATTAATTTAATCAATCAAATTTGTTTTTATAAAGATTAAAAATAAAAAAAATATGTTTTTTTTTTTGTTTTGTTTTTTTACCAATGCACTTTTGGGCTTCTATAGATCAGGGTGACATTATCTGATCACGCTTGGGTTTGAGCTGCATCCTTGTGAGTAAAAGCAGAAGCTACAAAAAAAAAATCCATTAATTAGATTTTAAATTGAAAACCAAATGTTTGGGATATTATTTTTAATATTGCCCTGTCCTAATTTAACTCGTTATAGTAAGAGTAAGAAGTTAAAGATTTACAAAATAATCGGATTCTTTTACTATATTTGTTTTCGTATCTTTTTTAATCAAGTGAAAAGTATTCACCCAATTGAAAGATGTGTAAAAATGCTCCATTTAGGAGCAGTACATTGACTGATGTTATTTTTATACCTATGTCTATCTATGTAAAATCAGCATATTCCATAAGTTTCATCAGTGGTAATAACAATGCAGTAAATGATTTTGGGGTGAAAAATATGTATTATATATATTTCTATCAGCCCAAATTCTCATAATGTTGCATACATAATTTCATGTTTTTTTATATATATTTATGTATAGTTTCAATCTTTATTTGTTAATGAGAATATTTTTCATAGCTACATGGGGTATGTTTAGTTTCCCCCGTTAATCCCGGCTGTCTCTCCCGCTTGTTTTTTATCTTCACAGCGAGGGCTGCAGGCGAGAAAACACGGTGAAGAATGTTGGCACCAGAAAATACGCCTTCAACTCGCTCCAGCTCAGAGCCTTCCCCAAACACTACCGGCCGCCCGACGGCACCTACGGGAAGGTGGAAACCTGATGGAAGCGCCGTCGCCGCGTCAGGACATCAGCAGCATCACTGGACCTCTTTGTATGATACAGATTAGACCGATTTACAATCATGATTCATCTTGGACTGATACCAGATGTTTTAGATGACATATTGTTAAAGGTAATTTAACGTGCAAAGTAGAACCGTAGAGAAAACGTAACAGCAAATCCTTTAAAAGGACCTATTTTCAGGTACATATACAGTATGTTGCTTATGTTGCGTCCATAATACGCTGAACACTGTTTGACCTCACCGCCTCAACCTTTTCAGGCACTGATAAAGGATATTTACCACCAGGTTAGAGGGAGGGATCATGTGAAATCCGAGCTTTAGGTAAAAAAATGAGTGTACTTATCATGTAGCATCAGAAGCAGTGCCTTTAAATAGTTATCTGAAGTGCCCACAGAGTAAGATATGAAATTATGTTGTACCTTTTTTCTGTTTTTGTTAGCAGATGCACCAGAAAAGTTCCTATTCTTCACCTCAGTTTTGAAGAATGATTCAGCGTTAACTGAATTCTCACAATGAATTATTTCAAAAGGTGTTTTAAATCAGAGCGGATTAGAGGAGAGGCATCAACGTTCTGAATCAAACGCTGTGCTTCTACCTACATACTGTACGCAGCTCTACGCCCGTCTGAACCCGCTGCCGTGTGTCTTAAAGTTGTTCTTTGTACATGTTTTAGTCACCACTGAGATTTGGTTTTCTTTGTACTCTCTTAACGTGCACAGTTTATTTTGAGTATTTGATTGTTTTTTTTATGTTATGTTGTTAAAATAAACAACTTTTCTGTTGTTCTATCATCTTGAAAGTGAATATTTATTTTTTATCAGATTGCCTACACTAACTGGAACCGATCCAAACAGTTAGCTTTTAGCTATAACACCAGAAATGTTAAAGTTATGTCCCTAATTAGCTTCACCATTCCATATAAATGCATCTAAGATGACAACTTTTTTATTGTTTGTTTAAGGCTCTCAATCCCAATCTGTCTGCTTTAGATAAAACTGGACTGTTTATGATTTAATCTCCAATGAGGCTGAAAGTATCACAGCAGGCTTTGTAACAATGGGGGAGAGATTAAAGGTGTGTCCCATTAGATTTATTAACATCAGACCTATTTAAGCCAAAAAAAATCTACTCTCAAATTCTACAAAATGTTGTAGAAAGAAACATTAATAAAACATTCAAAATATGTAGAGCTAACAATGTCCAATGAACTGACACAAGTCTCCATTTCAGGTTCTGTACTGTTGCACCTTTAAACACTTAAGGCATTTTCAGGCTCCTACTCTGAACTGTAGTTTAACAGAGCAGCAAAAAAGAGAAGAGCTCTCACTCTGATGTGTTCTGGGAATAATAGAACTGTCCATGATGATGACATTTGGGAAACTTGACAGTCAAGTATTAAATTGTCAGTTTAATCCATATTAAATGCTAAAAAAATGTTTAATCGTTTTTTGTAATCTTTTTAGACTTAATTTTGCTCTTTTTTGTAACTAAGTACTCTTAATGCTAAAATATGTCAACTTACCCCCTTCTTCCTCTTTCTACTATGGAAATATTATTGTTAGATCATAGAGTTTATGTGTTATTTCTATAAAGTGTTTTGCATTAAAAGATTCATTTTTTGGGTGAAAGCAAAAAAGAAAGGTTAAAAATGTGCAAATATTTGAAAATGGAGGTTATAAGGAGGTAATCCCATGTTTTCTGGGGACAAAAACACAAACAATAACATATAAACTGGTTAAAATAGTGTGAGAATGTTTAAATGCTGTTAATTGTTCATATGGAGATAAATAAAACTATGAACGTCAGATAGTGTTTCATAAGTTAAAAATAAAAACAAAATCTAGATTGTTGGACATCATTGAAATGTCAGATGCATGAAATAATCTGAACAAAAATTTATTTTGTGAAGAGATTTTATAAATATAGTGTACATATAGAGTTAGCTAAAACTCATATTATGAAGTAGCTGCAACATTTGAATAATTTTCATGCAATTTTTTTGCAAAGCTGTGAAAAAAGAATTAACACACGTTTTTCGTTCTTAGTCGATGCTTTTGGTGTTGAATTGAAAAAAGCTATTTTGAAAAAATCCTATGTTGATATCAAATAATTTTTTTAGTAATTTTAAAAAAAATCATACAAAAAAAAAAAAACTTCCCAAATCCCGGTATTTGTCACTTTAAGAATGTTCTCTATTGCCGTCTCTCAAACTGACGGCCGAGTAACTCCTCCTGTTTTTAGACCATCTCTGCAGCTAGCCGCTAGTGTCAACAGAAGAACAGCTAGCAGCGGCTTTTCTCTGCTAACAGCTGCGTTAACCGAACAGTTATCTTCTGGGTTAAACTGACAGCGAGAGAAACGACCAGAAGAAACCGGCTAGTGAGGAAGAGGAGCTTTATTCATCCTGGTTACGGTGAAGGTTTGGCTTAATTTCTAAGCTAGTCACCAAATTAGCTCATAAAGATTAGCAAACACCTGCTAGAGGCTTTATTCTGATTTTAATTCATAACTACTACTGTGAATAAGATGCCACTTAACGAAAACGTACTGTTTATAGTAAGAGGTGGCGGTTTCGTTTTTCTTTCCCAAGGAGTTGGTTTCTGTTTTTGTTCACATCATGTTTGCAGCCTGTAAATTAGAGCTGATTGATGATTCTTGGTTTTGTAGTTCAGAGGTGACGGCGGCGGTCCTGATGGAGGATTGAAGCCCTGATGGAGCCTCAGAGGAAGAGGTTGGTGTCTCTCCTGGATCATGGCTGTTCTGCTAAAACCCCAGCCTGGATGGATGTGATCCCCATGTGACACCGCCTCACTGCTCACTTCTCCTTCCAGCTACAAAACAACTGTTGTTTGGGGTTAAAGATGCGTGGAGACGCTGAGCAGCTGCTGCCTAATCAGCCCTCACATTATTATTTTTAGTTGGTTTGTTTTTGGTTTTCTTTTAAAAGTTCATCTCGATGTTTTAGCTCTGAAGATGAGGATGGAGGAGAGAGGGGTTTCCTCCACTCATGGAGGGGCTACTCCTGCAGCGTGGTCCCAGAGAGGCTGCTCCTCCAGAGGCCGGTGCTCCAGGTGGCCCTTGGGGCCCTCCATGGAGTTCTGCTGGTGGAAGGTGAGACCTTACTCCCATTTACAGTCTTGTGTTGTTTTCTCTTGTAATAATAAAAAATAGATCCTGCCGGGAGTTTTTTCATTTTAAATCAGGATTTAAATGAGGTTTCTCCTCATATTATTGTTATTGTTTCCAGGAGGACAGGTGTATAGTTTTGGGGAGTTACCCTGGAAACAGACCCAGGTCGTACAGACGATGAAGCCAACGCTTGAGAACTCCCTCAGCGGGCAGCGAGTGGTCGCCGTGGCGGCGGGGAGCTTCCACAGCGGCGCTGTGACTGAGGATGGCAGCGTCCACATGTGGGGGGACAACGGAGCGGGCCAGTGCGGCCTGTCGGGCCTCAGCTGCGTTCCCAACCCGACGCCGGTGGCCCTGTTGGACCCCGGCGGCGCTCAGACGGCGCCGGTCCTGGAATTGGCCTGCGGGGAGAAGCATAGCCTGGCGCTGTCGGTGCAAAGGGAAGTGTGGGCGTGGGGCAGCGGGTGTCAACTGGGCCTGAACACTGACGTCTTCCCAGTGTGGAAACCTCAGAGGGTGGAGCAGCTGGCTGGGAGGTCCGTGCTGCAGGTGGCCTGCGGGGCCTCCCACAGCCTGGCTCTGGTGCGCTGCCCGGGCCCCGAGGGCGTCCAGCGCCCTCCTGTGGACAAATGCAACCAGTGTCACCAGCTGCTGTACACCATGACGGACAAGGAGGACCACGTCATCATCTCCGACAGCCACTACTGCCCTGTGGGGGTGGAGGCCAAAGAGGAGCCCGCTCCCACCCAAACGCTAAAAACCTCCCCGTCTGAACCCATCCTGCCCTCCCACAGCAGCTCCACCTCAACCCCAGCAGATCCCACCCCGGAACCCCAGGGCCCTCAAAAAGCACCCCTCACTAACGGAGCTCCCCCGCCCTCCAGCTCAGATCCCCCAGCCCCCCCTAAAGCCGTTAAAAGCTCCCCTTATCCAGACGAGCAGGAAGTAAAGGAGTATTTGAGGAAGCTGTCGGACACGTCGCAGGCGGAAGCCAAAATGGCGGCAGGAGGTCTGCACACCATGCAGGTAAGAGAAATCCTCAAAACAAAACAGATATCCTAAGATTTCTTTCTTTTTATGATATAAGTAGATTATAGTCTTCATATCCTCATATTACATCATGACGCTGCCACTCATGCTCTCATAGAAACCTGTAAGTTTAGGTGAAAATCCTCGTATTAGTAATCGATTGTAGCAGGAGGACCGAATCCTCGCCACACTTTTATAGAAATATGCTAAAAGTTGTTTCCTGTTTTTCCAATGTTGAAATGCATTTAACTTTTTTTTTGTTTGTTTTGTTTTTAGTAGTTTTGTGGTTCTGAGGTTCGATGGTTGTAAATAGAATAACACACACAAAATAAATGGCTGACTGCTGTGAAAGTCTGCTTCAAATTTATAGAAATGCAGATGTTGTCATACATAGAGCTGTTTATTAGATTGACATTTTTCACTAGATTGATCAATAATATTTGCTTGAAAGCAGTCAAATACTTCAACATTTAAAAGTTTTAGGGAAGGACAGAAAAAGACCGTATTACTTTTGTAACATAAAACAAAAATGTATTTTCACGGCACAATTCTACGTCAATGTGACTATCAAATTCACTTGTCCTTATACGGTAAAACACAAAATCCAAAGAATGCTTCTATAAGAATTTCATGAAAAAGAGAGAAACGCTTTTCTTTGTTTAAAAAAAATTACCCTCAGAACATTAAAGCCGACAAAAAAAAAACGTGTTTATTAAGCTTATTAAGTTTTTATCTTAACAAATTAACTTTTTTACAGTTGGTAACATATCCGACAGAATACGTAACATTAGATTGATGGTGATATTCTATGAAGCAGACATTTGACCTCATGATTTTGCCTCGGTAAGTTGGAGAATAAAGGGTGAAGTTATCACCTAAATTGTGCCTGTATAGCCTTGCTGCACGGGGGAGCGGCATCGACTTCCCTTTTGTGCTCAGATGGTGAAGATATTGTTGATGGAAAACTGGAGAGCCTTACGCAAAATGTTTGTAACATGAAAAAAAGGAGACAAATTCTTCAAATCTTGAAGGCTTTTGTTGTTTATTGCACTTCAAGACAGCAACTAGAACCATCTGGTTAAAAATACTGCTTACAAAGTCTCCCCCAGAGCTATTTATCAGTTAGCATCCACTTCATTGAAACAAAGTGGTTAATAGTCTGACAGTATGTTGGAGCGACATACCCCGTCTGTTCATGATAGTTTTACATCTTTTGCATCGTTAATCATAAGTGTTTCACATTTTATTCATCTTTTTTGTTTTTATTTCAGTAACCTCGTAAGTTCCTGTTTTGTTATAGTTGCTGAATAAGTTTAATAATGTGTAAGAAAATATGTTATTGTTTATTTAGTTAGTGTTTCATACAGATAAAGAGAAACATGCAAATAAAAAAAAAACAGGTGATGCTGTTTTTTGAGACACTAAAGTTAAACAAAACCTTAAAAATATCCAGTCTAAAACCTGAGAAGCGTTCAGTCAGGTTAACAAATAAAAATAAATCACTGCAAAGAGAAGGATAGTTTTAGAATAAGTTGATAAGCAGTGATCAACAACAAAAATAAAGTGACAGTGGAAGTCAATCTAAATCGACATATTTATACATTAAATTGTTTTTTCCATCTAAAACTTCAACAAGAACAGCAAATAAATGAAAGAAAATGTGAATTAAAAGAGCTAAAGCTGAAATTAACTTAAGGATTTTAGTTCCTAAAGTTCGTTAAAGGATGAAATCAGTTTGTTTTGGGCCTTTTTTTTTTTTTTTTTTTTTTTATTCTCCTCACTTCAGCTGTCTATGAGCTTTTAAATTCCTCCTTAAATCCACGTTTCCCCGCCAGCCGTCATCATCCGGACGCAGCTCCTCCGCCCTCAACAGCCTGGTGGCCTCCTGCGCCTCGGCGGTGGGCGAGCGGGTGGCCTCCACCTACGAGGCCCTGTCTCTAAAAAGGATGATGAACTTCTACCTGCCGTCCCGCCTGGAGGTGCTCAGCGGGGCGGCCGACGGCTCGGCCGAGCGCGTCCGCAGGGAGGAGTCCGTACAGGCTAAGAAGAGCTCCAGCACCGGAGACATCCACGAGGAGGAGGCGGAGGGTTTGCGTCGCCGCCTCTCGCTGCCGGGGCTCCTCTCTCAGGGTAGATACGCTGTTCACCTCTTATCCTCCTCCTATGGGCCGCTGTGTAAGTACAGCTTGCGCGTGCGCGGCTCAATGCATGGCGGTGTCACTACAGCTTCTTTACTTTCTCATCCTCTTCTCTGTTGGCTGAAAACATCTTTCTTTTACTTTTATTGACTTTTTTTTTTTTTTTCCGTTTCATTTTTTAAACCTTTGCTTAAAAGGCTAAAGTTCAGCCTCCCAGCTGTTTCCAGGTCGATAGATTATCAGCTGCTCTGTGAACTCTCCACGACGCGCGTCCAGAAAGACCTAAAAGTGAGAAGAGGAAGTGAAAGCGTCTGATTCAAGAGTGTTAAAGTATCAGTTTCTAAAAGGAACTAGTTTCTAAAGAGCAGCTGTGGTTTCTGTCTGCGATGAACAGGAAGAATTTTTCGTTTGTTCTCGACTCAAAGCTAAAGATTTCAGCCAGACGTCTAAATGAATCATTCAGTCCTTTGATTTCACTGAATATTAGCTAAACTTCAAGGCAGATCCTTCCATTATTACACTCATCCACTCATGAATTCACTATATTATCCAGCCGTTTGTTTGTAAACTCATCCATTGCTAAAATGTTCCTATTTATTCATCCATGAATTAAACAGTAGAAACAGGCAGAGCAGGACCAAAGCCAGCATGTTTTATAGGCAACACGTTTGTTCATCAGCATGTTTTGCTTTATTTAATCCTGCTGGTTGAATCCAAACATCGTCTCCGTCTGTGTGCTTTAACACAACTAACTTTTGTTTGAAGCTCATCTGAATCCCCGTTTAAGAATTTCTCCTCTCCATCTGCAGTGTCGCCGAGGCTATTAAGGAAAATGGGCCGCGGACCGAAGACGCGGACCTTCGCCTTAACCCCGATGGGAGGGGGCGTCCCTGAGGACCAGGAGGTGTTTCCCACGCTGCAGACCGAAGTGTGGAGCTGGGGACACGGCGAGCATGGAGAGCTGGGACATGGAGACAACCTGGCCAGGTAGAGAGTGGTTAAAACAAACCATCACCCTGCCACTGCCGCGTCAGACAGTTTAGTTTACCTCAGTAGAGCCGGGAAAGTTTCTCTACAGCTATTGACAGGAGAACAGAACAATGTTTTGTTTGGTTTTGGGGTTATTATTTGCAGACTGCAGCCGCTCTGCATCAAGAGCCTGAACAAGAAGGAGGTGATCCGCGTGGCGGCCGGCGCTCATCATTCCCTCGCGCTGACCGCTCAGTCTCAGGTCGGTTTGTGTTAATTTTATGGAGACTTTTTTATGGAATGAATTTTATTCTATTGTTGTTGCAAATAAAAGAAACTTTCTGTAAATTAAAATAGGAACGACATGCAATCAGCAATTCAAAGAAATGAAACTATTATAAAAAAAATTAAGCTAGAAAAGACTTTGATAGTAACTTTGATTTTTCCCAGATTTAATTTCCTTTTTTTTTTTTCAAAACTTTTATCTTTTTTTTTGTTTTTACAAATTTGATTTTTCAACAAAACATTTCCCCTAACTTCTCATTTATTGATGAAGTCTTTCATATTGTGTTCAAATTCTCACTCTAGATCAGGGGTGTCAAACTGGTTCCAGAAAGGGCCGTGTGGCTGCTGGCTTTCTTTCCAACCAAGCAGTAACACACCAGACTCCATTCATCTCATCAAGTCTCATTCAGCCTTAACCTGATGACTTAATGAGATGACTATAGTCT
>JAUZNJ010096271.1:0-21791 GCA_034780135.1 Jordanella pulchra
ACATATATATATATACTGTATACGATATTTCAAAGATAAATATAACAAAGTTTGTTGCAAAAATTAAGAATACGGGAATAAGGGGAAAAGTAATACCATTTAAAATGTTTTTAAAACAAACGTACTCTCAGTGTTTATATCTTATTGATTCATTGGTTTTACTGTTCTAACCTTTAAAATTGCAGTTTCTATAGAAACCATATACACTAATGTGATTGTAACTCATCCAAATAATTTTCCCATTCCATTCAGTCACACATATATGACCTGGAACATTTCCACCAAAACATAATTTCATGAAATCTTTTTTTTCATCCAGTTTGCATTGAGGGTAACTGGGCTGTTTTACTGAAAATATACATCCAATAGTGCTGAAATGTCCTCCCTCCTGGTAGTGACATGTTGCTGCTTTAGCTTTAGGGATGTGGCATGAATTTAACAATAAAGTAACAATGAACAAATTAAGCATTAATATAAGACACCTTCAAAACAGTTATGGCTTTAGATTTAGGTCTAAACTTTGTGAAAATGTCAAACATGTTTTAATGAATTGCTGAAGCAAGTTACTCCAAACCTAACAGGCAGGGTTAACCTTCAGAACTTTGAATACATTTTGTAAAAATGTACTTGCTCCAAGAGGGTCTGTGAAACCTTCAACTGTTTCACAATCCATCCATCCATCCATCTTCTGCTTCATCCATCAGGGTCACGGTTGGGCCGGTGCCTATTTCTGTCAGACTATGGGCATAGGGCAGGGTACACCCAGGACAGGACGCCAGTCTGTCGCAGGGCAACACATAGTCACACAAGGACGAACAACCATGCACTCAAACACTCACACCTAAGGACAATTGAGAGAAGCCAATTTACCTAACAGTCATTGTTTTTGGACTGTGGGAGGAAGTCGGAGTACCCGGAGAGAACCAGTTGCCAGAGAACAGCTGACTCAAGGACCAAAGACCTTGGCTGCATGCCTTCCCTCTTCTCTCTCCAAAAACTCTTCTGTCAGAATAACTGAATGAAGGTGTTTTTTGGCATCAAATGGAATATCTTAGTGTCAGTAGTCTTTGTTTCTGAAACCAACCGAATTTTAGACCCCAAAGAGGAAATCCAGAACGGTTACTCGTCAGGTTAAAGAAAAGACTGAGGAAAAAAAGTCCCCCCACCCCCAAAAAATAAAACTAAACAATGTCAATGACTTTAATAACTCAGTAAACCAAAACCATTTTGTGAGATAAAATGCACAAAATAAACCAAATATCAAATTCCTTGCAACAGAACATTAATAGAGACAAAAAAGAAATATAGCACTCTGGTTACAGCAGCATATCTCACAGGAGAATACAATATCACATAGGAACCACCGGTCATTTAGTAATATCCTCCACCCAGTGGGGGTTTGCTGGGCCAAGGGGTCTGCAGGCTGTGATCTGTGGCTTTGAAACAAAGTGCTAAAAAGCCAAGGGCATTATTCATCCTGTACCGCAGGCACATAGCCTAACTTCTTCTCTGATATGTATCAGACTATGCTCAGTTTATGATACAGACATGACTCTCCCATAGTATTAATATGTTTTTAAAGCCACATCCTAAAATAAAAAAAGCTGCAAATTTGCAACAAAATATATGGGTCAGGAATTAAGGAATAAAGCTATGTCAAATCTTTGAGGCAATCATGAGGTAAAATATATAAAGTGGAGCAAGCCCCGAGCTCTTCACATTAACTTATCATTTTATTAAAAAAAACACGAGAGCTTTGTTTTTGCAGGCTCGATTGTAAGTACGATATTTCTAACTCCAATAGTTTAGTTTAGAAAGTAGGATATGGATCTCAAAGCAGCTCTTAAACAAGAGCCGTGACAAATTTTGCTCACTGCCCTCCTCTCCTGACAGTGGCCTCCGGCAACACTCATGCCTTCTCTTGAAGAGCTGCGGGCGATATGGTCATTACCTTCAGCTCTGTGGAGCTTCATTTCCCAGGACAGCCACATGCTCAGAGATGCTGATGCTCCTTATGAAGGCACCTCTTCATGGCGAGAATATTAAAAATGTGCCTGATGGTATTCACTTGGGAAGATGTCTGTCTTTTATTGTGTGGGGAAATGAGCAGGCACTTGGCCTTAATGCGCAGGTACTACTCTCCCCCTGAGCTGACAGGATTAGTTTCACTCTGTAGAGAATACTTAATGTTATTTTAAAATGCTGAATTAGACTGTTTTGACTAACTAACTCTCATGTATAAAATTCTCCATAAACTCATCCATTCATTTACCTTGTTAGAGTTTTTTTTTTCTTTCAAAGATTGCAGCTGCTTTAGAAAACAACATGCAATGCTGACTAATTGCAACACATCCACAACCTGAAACGGTTTTGTAAAAACCACACTGCTAAAACCTGCATGTTACCCAGTATTTTATTACCCTTCTTTGTACTATATAACTGGTAAACAACCAATCGGATATGCTAAAAGCACAGAGAAGTTCACAGATGGACTTTACTTTGTTGATTTACCTTGTGATTGTAAAATAAAAATGGTCCATTTCACTGAATTTGTAGAGCAATAAAGATCTGGAGAACGCTTTTTCCAGGAAGAGTTAAACAGCTGACATATTCCCAATTAACTCTATGATTTCCAAAAAGGTGATGAAGACTGTCAGGAGCAAAAATGCAAAGTAACTGTAACATCAAGACCAACACATGTTCTCAACTGCTGGAGCCAGAGACTCTTGGCTCAGAGTAAAAGCTTTACAGCCAGCTCATCTTGGCACTACTGGCTCTGTCCTGGGCATACTGATTCTCATATCAGGGTTCATTTACATAATCCTGCCTGCGACTGGTCTCAGTTTGATGAAGGGTGGTAATGCATTTCTATAACAATGTTTCAGCCCTCATCATGCCAACATAAACATGGCAATGTGATGAAATCTGGCGAAGCACTCAGTGACTTTACAATTAAAGAAAAGCCTGCTCGTGTTCGCCTGTGCCACTGAAAGTTCTCTCAGAAGTGCAGAACTTTTCACGTTCATTTGCTGATACCTTTTCGCCCGGACTTTGAAGTTATTAGATCTAAAATGCAACTATAGATAAGAATTAAACTTCCTTTCACCTATGCCGTCCAAATCAAATACAACTTTTAACTTCAAAACACAAAAAATGAAACTACAGCTTTCAGCTATACAGTACCAATACTTTTAAGCATTTTATAACTTAATAAATAGTTTTTTTATTATCATTTATGTTTTCTTTATACTGTTCAGTGGTATGGAAAGTATACAGTTGAAGCCCATCAAAGAAAAAAAAAAAAATATGGGAAAAAACATAATAAAATAAAACAAACAGACATAGAGGCAGATGAGACAGCAGAAAAAAGATGTGACACCTACTTGCTTGTAAAATACTCCAAAAGTCCAATAAACCGTCAAACAAAATTGTTTCTAAAACAATATATATGTATTTTTTTTTGCATGTAAAGATATTATTCTTTACGTCTATGAGTCTATTATTGTTCAGGGACACTTCTTGATTCTGTCCTATGAAAATTAAGTTAGTTACATTCTGTGTGGTTAGTAGGATTTTCCGCACAAGTGGGCGCCCAGCCCCATCTGACAACCCTAATGAAATATTTATAAAGCATCTCCTCCTCTAGAATAGAGAGATTTGCAACTTTATTTAAAGAAACCTAAATTTATAATATAATTATTTGAAATATTTCCATATTCTTAGAGAATAATGTTCCATATGCTAATGCTTTCAGAACTTCAAAGTAAAAATTCAGCATAAAATTGAACAAAAACCTCTAATATTTATTCTGAAATGAAAAAAAGCAGAGCCATTGATTACTGACCACTGATTATAACATACAGTAAGACTGAATGGTCTATAACATGTCAACAGAAGGCACCTTGTGTGAAATGGTATTTCCGAATGGGAAGTTGTGCTCTGACCTCCAACTTTTCAACATACGTTTTTTTTTGTTTTTTTTTTCTCAAACAGTGCAGCCATGGTTGGGAGATTAAGTAGTCTGCCACAGGAGTGTAAAATGCTTCATTAGGTTAAGCAAGAATGGATGCCAGTGCCTGAAGCAATCTGGGACCCAGTGAGGTGTCGAAGGACCTCCAATGCATTTCTACCAGGCACTCATTACATCCCTCTGTATTGACTAAATTTAAGAAGGGCTAGAATGATAATTCAAAAGAACAAATCAATTCTACACATAATGCATTAACTCAGGCACTAATCATGGTATGCTTAATGTATTTAATGAATCTAAGGTCAGCAGTGCATTAAACAACAAATGTGAGACTGGTCATTTTAATGACACAAGTAACTTATGGCTTTTGTTAAAATCCTCTAGCCAGTGCTGCAGCAATGAATTAACAGAAATTTATTTATAAGCTGAGGGGATTTCTTATAATTTACATCTATCCAAAGAATAGGACAAGGAAAAATAATAAATAAAATTATAGATATTTTGTCTGGTGACTAAATTTACCATTAATTTTATTATAATTGTTGATAAATTTTGTAGCATTCATGGTGTGAAATGAATGCCATACTTACCATTAGGAGTTTCAAGCAGCAAGTTGCTGAACTTTATTTTGAACTTTCTATCCATTTTCTGTTTCAAATGTAATTTCAATAGTAGCTTGATCTTTGTCTGCCCTTTCTTTTGACAAAATGAAACCAAAGTAAATCTGCGTTTTCTGGATACTTTCATCTGGGCTGCAGGTGTAGTAACCAACAGATTTAAAAAAATGTCAGATAAAGAAAAGCACAATAAAACATTAGTAAACATAACACTCTGATGTTTAATTTTAAATAAAAACAATAAATGGACTTTACACCATATAGAAAGTCTTGCTGTCTTTTACCATCACTTGGGCTAAAAACATTTTGTTATAAAGGAAAATGTAGAAGTTTTAATTTACCTATTGTTATTGTCCCATTGGTATTCATTGTCCTGCCAAACAAGGACAAATATAGAGTACCAAATATGCTCAGTTTTATATTGCTTTCCTAGCTTTATGCATAGTATTTCATAATCAAATTTACACATTAAAATTTACAGACAGCATTGAGAGTCATGGATGAATTTTCCTAAGGTCCTGCTCATTTCATGCTGAAGTCATTGTGGAGATCGTAATTCTAAGTTGCTATGAGTTACTTTTTTTACACACAAACAGAAAAAACAACAACTTGTTTTTGTGTAAATTTGCTGGTTTTAATTACCAAATGGGGGTAAAACTTAGCAAAAAGAATCACTATACCCCAAGGCAACTACTTTCCATTAACTACAATTAGAGCTTTTATAAACTCCCATCATTTTTATGCACTCAGAAAAATCAGCAGTCACTACATGTGTTTGTGTGATGCAGTTTAACTTGTGTTGGTTTATTAATTACTAGGAAAAATCTGTTTTGTTTTGACTAAAGTAAAAATTAGTTGGAGCGAGAAAAAAAAAAGAGATTACCACATTTCCTTCTGCTTCCCTCAAACATAGACTCCAAGGGGAGTTATCTTTTGGGATCTTTCAATGAAACAGTGGCCTGAGCTTTGAATTTGTTTTGGCTTTATCAGCACTCTGTCAGTAATTTTCAAACAGCAACGAGCAAAGCAGATTAGCCTGGCTCTACACTGCAGACGCTGTTAAATCATTTGACTCACAGATGAATACAAAATTATCTCTAATTCGTTCAGTGCGGACAAACAGATGAAACATTGTCTGGCATTAAACCTGATAGAAAGGCTTGCTCTGCTTTCCACCTTTGCTTGTAGGATGCCAAGGTCATAGCGCATGAGACTCAATGCAGAGGCCAACACTCGGTGGTGAGACAGGACAGAGGGACTGAGCTTCATCTCCACGAGGACAACAGAGTGCCACTGTCACAGGGAGTATATACCCTCTCTCTGCCACCGAGAGCGGTCAAGTGGAAGGGGCCAGCCCTTAAGCAGGCACGGCTGTGTGAATGTGCTGGTGTGTGAGCGTATGTATGCAGAGGGAGCAATCTGGAGTGTGCTGGAGGCTATGGCCTCTTTGACATGATAGATTTCCCTTTGCAGACTCCAAAGCCTGGCGGAAGCCAGTCCACACTCAGCCACATAACCTTCAGTGTATCATCCAAAATCTGAGGACTGTGTGCATCAGCTGTGCATACGTCAGCCTCTTTATCAGCTAATTGTACCTAAAATTAATTACATGCAGTACCTGCCTGCACTTTAACATTGTTCCTACAAAGCCTAAAATAGATTTTCACTGCATGGATTTCACAACAAAAGAAAACTGTGCCCAGGTAATATGCAAATGTTTGCTTTATTTTGAAATAGATGGCATAAAATGGGTTTTATTGTACAAAGAAAAAAAACAAGTTATAGAGCTGAAAGCTTTCAGATCACAGCCTCTTACTGGAGAAAAAGAGTGCTACGAGGGAGAAAAAAATTCAATTCCAAATCTGCAGCTTCAAAAGTGGATGGAAGCTGAATGCAAATAAAGTTCTGTTTCTCTGTGTTGTGATTTATCACTGTGCTGAGCAATAGTGCCGAGGCACAGTGCGTATTGAACGGAATGACTCTCCTCACATATTGGAAAAGCAACTCAACAACAAAGTGCAGGGAAAATAGAGCCAGACAGATGGATGACCTTCAGGCCACCTTGATAGGGACAGGTAGAGGAATTTGTTTAAAGAGCTAATCGTTCAGTCACATAAAAAAGATTGTGTGGAGGGAGCGCTTGTCTTTGCAAACAACAGAAAATAATAAATCAGAGGGTACCACCTTCTTTTTGTGAAGTCTGTAAAACAATAAAAGGATGGAAATGATGTATTATGTATGACAAAAACAAAGCATGAATAGGTGTAAGCCATCTTGTAATTTGTACAAAATGGATTTTTTTTTCGTCTTCTGTGGGAATAAAAACATTTAATAAAATAAGGACATAGCTGTCCTTAAGTAGACTGTATAGTGGTCGATTGAAAGGGACAACTGCTGCATTTGAAATTTGTTGTTGGCATTGCAGCTGACTTCCACAGTTTGACAAACATGCCTGATGTTATAGAAAATGGCATCATATTTCATTTTAATTGGCACATTTCTGCTAAAATGTAGCTTATCTTTTAAAGTTGAAATTACAAAAGTCATCTGTTGGATGTAACAAGAATTAGTTCACAAAACAGCTGCAATGATGTGAGTGCTGCAGAAAATAAACAATTTGCTCTTTAAAATGGCTTTAGTTAAAAAGCAGGGCTCCCAATCTTTTCCCCTTTTATGTTCATTGACAAACTCCAGTAAACAGGATAGATTGAAGATGAGCCTTATGTTTTCCATTTATCTCCTTCCTGTATAATTCCCTGGTGATGAGTCATGTCACCATTACGCTGCCATGGGTGAGCCTCAATCTCTGTGCCAAATGACTGCACCAGGGTACAATCCCTCAGTGCAACTCTGGCATCAATCTTTCCTGGAAGCAGTCGGTGATGAACCTGGTCTTCCTGAAAAGTTCTCTGGCTGACAGCTTCCATGATCAGCCATCACAGATGGCTGTATGATTTATACCAGAAAGCCGCATCAGCGGATGAATGAAAAGCGGTCATTCTTCTATACTTGATTGTTCAGAGGAAAAAAAAATGAAAAGACAACAGCACATAAACAAGCAGAAACATAAAAAGAAAACCGATCCTTGAAGATAAGACTCATGGACCCGTATTTTGAGCTTCCAACATGCTTTAGGTAATAGATTCTGCAAGTGTTCTGATTATTTTGTCCCTTTGTTATCTTGTACTTTAATTTTCTTGTCTTTCACAACCAAAAAGTCAGATGCCACATTAAAGGAAGCCCCTGATAATAGGATAAGAGTTGTAACTCAAATTGTAACTCAACTCAGTATTGTATCTATTTCAAACTTTACATTAAATTGTAAGGTTGAACTATAAGTGGTAGTTCATGACGTTTGACTAGTGCCTTTTTCCTGGAAATGTGATTTCTTTTTGACTCTCTTCAAAATTAGAAAGAAAAGAGTATGACATTTCAGTAAGTCCTGAGTGGTTAATTTTATAAATGATGCTACAATAAAAAGCCACCTTAAACCCATTGCTACGGCATAATATTAATATTATGCTTAAATCAACATTCTCACTGCAATTTCAACATGATTGTTGCAATACTTGGTGTGTGATAACTTTTAAAAGTCCATTAATATATATGTGGCCCATTGGATCAAATGTATTTGGCTTATATGTCTACAGCTGATGAAGATCTTATGGTCATGAGGAGAAAATACAAACTCCATGGAGAAATCCTCCGAGCTGGGAATCAAACCCTAAAACCTTCTTGCTGCAAGACAACAGTGCATGCCGCTGCACCGCACCATGCAGCCCTCTTCAGAAAATTATACGGTTTCATTTTTATCAAGATTTGAGCACTTCTATCACACTTTATCTTCACAATTATTGGCAACAAGGAAATAGAAACTGAGATGCAATTACCTCTTCCAAGTACTTTATGTTTTTAGTCGAGTTTGTGTGTGTTTGTTTGTCTGTTTGTCTGTCTCTGTACAGGATAACCTGAAAAGTTAAGAAAGGATTTTAATAAAATTTTAACCAAAAGTGCACCTCAGTCTAAGGAATAATCTAATTAATTTTTGTGATGACTCACATCATAATCCAGATGCAGAAATTCTTAAAGGATTCTTTAACATTATTTGGCCGAACAAGCAGTTCCCCGAACCACTGAGTGGCAGCAATAACTATTGACAGCTTCAGCATCGGACTAAAAAAAGTCCTGAAGTATTATACTGAAAACAAAAACACAGGAAAGGTGAACCATGCCTCGCTTGAAGTCTTGATATGCTGATGAAACAAGAGAGCACAGTGCAGAGTGAATGAAGAAGGTGAGAGCAGAACAAGCACCAGAGGCTGCAGACACACACTGTGCCTCATTTATAAACTTATGAAAGGATTTTATGTATGTTTTTATAAACGGTGCACCTCATGCCAAGGAACAATTTATTAACAGTTGGTAACAAATCAGATCATGTTTGGCTTTTAGCTAAGTGTTAAGTCACAATATGGGGCAAAATTAGCTGCTTGGTAAACCTCTGCACTCTCAGAGTACTTTTCTAGTTATATATGTCTTGAAAGGGGAATGTTGGCTTAGTGTTAGAACTGCAGCACAATGGGAGCAATAGTTGCTAAAAGGCTGAACTCGGTACATCCCTGCTTGTAGAAGACCCACATAGTGCTGTCTGGTGACTATAGAGACTTGGTCTGTTCCTCTTCACAAAAACAATCTTACCAACCTAATCAAACTTGACACAAAAGATAACTCCTTAGGCAAAAAAAACATTTTTGTCTTACAGTTAATAAAAATGTATTCCATGCCTATTTCAATTCTTCTAGCCATTGTTGTGGGAAACAACTCTCGCTTAACTTGTGCCACAATCAATCATTCAAGTTCTCCTAGTTGTCATGCATCAAATGTACAGTAAAGAAAAAAACTTTAACAAACATTAGAAAATCATATTTTGATGCAATCACAAGAGTAAGAGAAACATAACTTTTTAACAAACCCTTTGAGCTCCAGTGGTCTGTGTATATACTGCATCACATCACAATTTTACGGCAAAATAAGTATTAAATTCCTGCTACAATACTGCTCCACATTGAATAGATTTATTTAGTTTCAACACCAAGCTTCATGATGCAGATACAAAATTACTTTCTGTAAGACAATTGTTTCACTTGTAAATGAAAGAACTGATTTGCTGCAGACAAACTGGAATGAAGGCTTAGAGTAAAGAAATCAAAACCATGACAAGCTTATGAAGCAGCTTTCTTGTGTCTTCAAGCTATTATGCATTCTTTTGCCAGCACTGCAGAGGAGAGTTGTGCTCTAATTAAACTCACCTCCAAATATCCTTGCCGACACCTCCAGAATACTCAAAAGCTTTGAAAATGTGGCTGAGATGGGAATTTGTTATGCATGTACGCAGCAGCGCTAATAAATTCCCTGTTTAGACTCAAGCCAAGATTAGCGTTGCAACCTGCAGAACACATCTCCTGCATGGTGGTGAGTCACAAAGGTCACAATTCAGATTTTTTGACACATGAAAACCATGTGCGATTGAAGGAGCCCTCAGAGGTAAAGCCAGCTGCTTGAGCAGGGCTGTGTGAACTGTTAACTACTGATTGCCGGTGCAAACACCTGTGCGGATAAAAAGCTTTGCAACCATTCAACGCTATCAAAGCTTGAAACGATGAGGTGCTTTTGAATCTAAACATGACATCAGAGGAATTTCTTTAGGTTTTCTTTAGGAAAGAAATATTTTTATTTTAACCACAATTGATACATTTGACAAAGATTTTATTTATGCATTTCTCAAAAAAAAGGTTTGAGTGTAGTGTAAAACTTAGTATAGAACTAATATGTGGCATTCAAATGGAAAAGTGTGTAAATTACATAAAAGGTTTGTCTGTGTTTTTAGTGGGACAGACTAATCAACAATTGATCCAATTATGCCATGACCAAAGGGATAAATAACTGTGAAAAAAATGTCCAGCAATGCCTGGTCATCAAGTTCCTGAATTTTACAAGCAAAAGTGGGAAAATCAGCTGCCACACAGGGAAGAGTCCTGGGAAAGTTTAACATGAAATCAACCCACCAAATAATGCAAAGATGCCTAGTAAAATAAAAACACAACTAAGGAGCAAGTGGAGGCCAAAAAGGTTTTTTGTGTAAACAGATGATAAGTTTTGTCCTAGAACTCCTGAAAAGAGCGTGAACCCACATGATCTTCTTTGTGGTTAATCTTTCTGCAGCAGAAGTTGTAGCTGAGCTGGGTTGGTTGCAGCGTTCAATGTAAGTGACAGTAAGCTTGCACTGCAGCCATACTGCCACTACTCGTAGTTAGTGTGAGCCCAGCGTGAACATTTCATAGAGAACTGTTCAAAGCCTTTGTTACTGCTTTCTCAACAGGCCCTTTAATCCTGTTTCAAGAATTGTTTTTGACCTCACTTGTATAACATGTGGTCTTTATGATGCTTACTTGTTTACTGATGTCCTCTAACAAACCTTTGAGGTCTTGCAATTTATCTTACTTGAAAGTATCAGAATAAAGGGGGCAGAACACACATGCACACCACACTTTTCAGATTTTTAAAACCATGCCTTGGTTCATTTTGCAGTCAAATTTAAGGTGGATGAAAACCTTCTAATGTAAACACAGAAACAGTAAAACATTTTAAAAGTACATTTTTTTTGTTTTGTGTCTTTTTTTTTTTTTAGAAAAATTTATTTTCCTACTTAACATTATTTGTGCTTCACTAGCCCATAAAGAGCCTTTTAGAGCAGTCAGGACCTTTTAAATTGATGCTTAACAGTTGAAAAAACACAGCCAAGTTGGCATTAAGAACAAGCGGTTTGATAATGACTCCCTTTTTCAAAAAGAAAAGAACACACCCTCTCTGCGATAAAAGCTTATTAGCTACCTGAAAGGATTAAATCCGATCACTGTGGGCTGTTACAGCAACTGTAAATAAAAAAGCTCCTACTTTCCACTTTATCACCTAGCACAAAGGACTTCTGAATTTATTTTAAGCTGATAAAAATAAATTCTGCCAAGTTTTCATTTTAAACTCTTTCCCCCACCCTCCACAAAATTACACAGTTACCTTTTGAGATATACATTTCGACATGACTACTAATCCGCTGCATTTATTAAACACTGGAGGCAAAAGGGTGAGTTATTAAGATTGAAATTAAAGACACCCTAAACGATTAAACATAATTACCAGCTATTGCATGAAGGGTAAGACTTGTCAAATCTCTTGGGATTCCTGATTGGGTTGTCTAAATCTCCCAGAAGTAATACTTCTAATGAAAACATGTCATCTTAAACACAAACTAAAATACTGTGCCTTAAGCAACATAAAAACCTCCAAAGTTGTTTTTTCCTTTTAATAAATTGTTGGTTTGGCCTTCTTTCTATCTCTGCATTAAAGCTAGCTTTGGAGACACTTTAAACAGCACCAGAGCTACAGCCTAATTTAATAGCCAAAACAAAAGTTAAGACAAACAGCTGTACCAGGTGAGCTTCTATGTCCTCCAAAACCAGTTCAACTACTGGAGCCCTGTAGGGAGAGAGCTTGATCAATAGTGTGGTAAATGAACAAATTTATTCAACAACAAAGTAGAAAAACTACAAGTCTTTGGGTGACAGTGTGGAAAAAATCAAGCTGAGCGTTGGCTGTAGCCCTAGAACAAGCATCTGTCAAAACAAATGGATTTTGTTTCCTGGATTTACATTAATAAATAATCAACTAAAGATGCAAGAATCAAATGTAAAAAGGAACATTGAGAAAGAACTGTGAAATCGCTGTACAGACGTCATCATCATAGCAATTTCATAGCTGCCCTGAAAGATAAAAATAAATTGCTATTGGAAGGACAAATTATGGTCTAAATTGTGAGATGGCATTATAAAAACAAACATCAATGGCAAAAAAACAAAGACCTTCTAAACTGTACTTATTTTGTTTTTATCAATTTAAAACAAAATTAATATTTTACCAATAATAATTAGCACCTCATTATATTAGAGAAAAATAATACACACTCTTGAAAATAAGTGATTGACCTTTAGAATAAAATATTGCATGCTTAAAAATATATTTGTTTCTTGGTATTTTTGTGATTTTTTTTTTATTTTACATGATAAAGGAACATAAAATAGGATGTTATAAAGTGGAAAGACCAAAATACATGCTTTTACATTGTTCACACATTTAAATTAGAAAATTATAATATGCATTCATATTTACTCTCATTGCTTCATGACTTCTAAATACAATCTTCTACAACAATTTGTCTTTAGAATTCCAATACAGTCAACCGGATTGTATCTGATGGTACAAGATACAGGTACAGGATAGGCAAAAATAAGTCTTGGGGGTTTAGCCCTTTTTCAGTGGCTGTCTGATGGGATTCTTTTGTAAAAATATGATTTTATTTTTTGTTTTTAGACTGAAATGAAGTAATTATTTATTCAAACATACAAACAGTATTGTGGAAACCAAGGGACATTGCAACAGGTCTGATATAAATCTGTAGACAAATTTATAGTAGGGTTAGTTTGTAAACCAATATCTCATAGAGCACTGTTAAAACCATTATCAAGAAATAGAAGGAAGCGTTTTACAGCTTAAAGCACATCAGCGACTTGGTCACATTACATGAAGTAACAAGCAGAGAAAGCATTCATCAGAAACCATGATAACTCTGCAGGACCTGTTGATATTAACAGCTCAGATTAAAGAATTGGTCAAAATTAAAAATATTAAAGTGTAACTCACCACAAAATCAAGTTTTTATTGCAGATAAACTGTATAAACCTGGTATATGGTATGCTATTTCTACATGTGAGCTTTTGTAGTTCTACTGTCATGGTCTGGATTCTTTGTTTTCTATATGCCTTTAGTGTCATTTAAAATAGTTTCTAACTATATATAAGTCCTGTTTTATTTCCTGTTCCCCCCTAGTGACTCTCTCCTTCCCCCCTAGCTCACTTCTAGTTACTTCTGTCCACACCTGCTTCCAGTCTGTTGATTACTCCATTCATTGTTCTGTGTTGCATGTTTACTTTCCTCTGCAGTTACTCTTTACTGGATTCTCCTCACCCACCCCCAATGAATCCAGGGCAAAAACTATTCCGGCCTCCTTATTTTCACGGCCTAGGTAGACCGGGTCCTTAGAAGACGCAGCACACGAAATCGAACACAGCAATCCTGTCCTCCACTTCTCGTCAACACCAGCGCCAGGTATCATTAGGGTAACGGCTTGAAGCAAGCTGATAGAAATAATAGGGCAGTTGTCCACTGGGGTTCACAGAACTTCCCTTAACCTCAGGTGTGGAGGGGACGGAGGAAATTCTCCATCTCAAAAGATATTTTCATGGTGTAACTACCCCCATCACTCTACTCACTCTTCGTGCTTCAATAAGGCTAAACTGAGCTAGAATGGACTAATCTAGCTGACACTTTGTCTTGTTCTGTCACACCTTTGCTAAACTGCCAGCACTAATCCCCACCATTAGCCCTGACTCTTGGGTTTCTTAGCACTGACCACTTTGGTGGGACTTTAAAAAAAATATTCATGGGCAGGGTCGTGTTTTATTTTCATATTCTTAGGGTAAGTTAAACACATAAAAACTCGTGTTTACAGTTTATCACAAGCAATGACATGGACACAGTAAGCATGAGGAAGAGGTTGATCTAGTGACATTAAAAAACAGAAATTTTCTGATTACAGTCAAAACCTTTATTTCTGAAAAAAAAAATAATAATAAAAAATCACTGCATCCTATACAGCATCCACATCGTACCTTCCACAATGGGGAAAAATAGTTGTAGCCTCATTGCTGTAGGGATGTTTCTCTTGAGCAAAGACATGGAGCTAAATACAGGGCTGAGACAGGGTCATAAAAGACCTGTGCCTGGGGCTTTCTGTAGGGTAATGACTGTAAACATACAAACTTATTTTTTTCCCCTTCTACTTTCCAAATTTCAACCGATTTTGTGTTCATCTGTCATGTATAATCCCCCTAAAAATACAACGAAAATGCATTTTATGAAATTACAAAACTTGAAAAGATAGTGGATGTGAATCCATTTAGAGCCACAATAGAGCTTAAGCAGAAATAGCTTTTTTGCAAATACAACAATGATTTTTGACTTCGCACAAATTGTAAATGTGTCACACGGTAAAACGTCTTACAAATGAAAAAAAGTCACCTCAAAAGGTTTAAAGTCCAACTTAAGACTACTCAGAACGCTTTTTTTGGCTAATGAGATTGTGAAGGAAGCCCCATCTTTCACTGCAAGAATGATAAACCACATCCTAATGTGATCTAGTCTATAGCATGCTGCTGGTTCAATCAGAGTGGGAAATGAACAATATAAAATAAATAATTCATTCACCCCTTCATTGTTATTCAGGGTCACACAGACAGTCCCAGCACACATTGAGAAAAAGGCGGAGAAACACAAAACAAGACTCAACAGTTAATCATAGGGCTACAACAGACAATCATTCACCTACATTTATGCCTTGGGGCAATAAATGTGACTTGCATGTGCTTTGAGTATATAGGAGACTAGCTGACATGATGTCACCTTGTCTGGAACCGACATGTAATTTAAAAGAAAAATGAATCTACAAACAACCTAAAATGTGCCCTTTTAAAATAGCATTTATTATGGCGCTTTAAGCAGTAATTATAAAAGAACTTTCAATCACTGCTAACCTGCTCTTCTTCTGCTTCAAGACTAGTAAGCTTAAGCATTCTTCTGATGGTAAAGGATATTATATATTTTTAAACACACTGAAAAGATTGTGTCTTTGCTCATACAGTTTTACCGAACACAAGTGCTGAAGTACTGCAACAATGTGCTTGAAAACATTCTCGAGTTGCAAAATCAGACAAGTGATATCAGTGCAGCCCCAGCTCTTCCTTCAACACAAATGTTAATTAGGCTTCTTCACCTAGTTTGGTCCTGACTCAAATATTCTTCTTAGCCTTGGCCTGATTTTTACTTACTTCTTTTTATGGACTAAATACAGAAGTTCAACAAAGACAAAATAAACCAGCTTTTGGAGGAGTATAAATACATCTGTCAGTTGAAGTTTGAAAACAACCCATTATTGTGTTACTATCTAGCAAAAGGCTAAATAAAAAAAGACAGAAAAGAAAAATGTTTATACCAAGAGACATGGTGTCATTCCCAAACTATCCATAACCATTTTTAATGGGCTTGTAAAGTATAAACACTTGGAGGAAAAACAACATTTTTTCTTGTTCTTGCCACCTAGAGAACAAGGACAAATTTCTTGGTTCTTACAGATTATGCAGCACGCATTCGTGTCTCCCTTCCAGTTGTTTCTCCTTGCAGTTTCTTATTTCCTGTAAAGATTTTTTTAATTGCCTTTTAGAATTTGCTTATGAAAAAAAATGAAATGCATACGATTTGCTATGAATGTATAAGAAGAATTAAATACAATATCTTCATTAATCAGAATAAACATCAAATAGAACTGTGGGAGGCAAAAGGTTCAGATGAAGATCAAACTCTGAGAAGGGAAAACTTGTTCAGTAATGTTTGCATCCTGTGACCCAAAGCATGACTCATATCAACTCTGAGAACCGGGTGTGGACCATCCCATGCTGAACATATTGTTCCTACTACCATGAGGACAACAGAGGGTGTTTTGAGTGGGGATGGTATGGTACTTTCCAGCCTCAGAGATCAGTTCATAAAGCTGAACAACCCTTGTATAAAGAAATGCAATGCACATGCTTAAATCAGAATTAGTCTAAAAGATAATAGAAATTGTAATTGTAAAATATTTGCTATGCTCTCTACTTTGTTCAAGACAATCCCAGCTGTTCTCGAAGCACAACCGTAAACCCAAACTTTTAAACTTAAGAGACATGGTGCTATTCCCAAACTATTCATAACCGTTTTTTATTTTTCTACATTACCATCATAATTTTAATTTTTTGACATTTTTTATTAAAGGGAGCAACACAAAATAGTGCATAATCATGAAGTAGAAAGGACTGAAACTGAATTTGTAATGCCAGAAATGAGAAGTATTTGATGTGGATACATTTATTTTCCTTACCTAGATATTCCTAAATGAAATACCTGATAACATGTTCTGATTATTGAATGTCTGTTTGCTTGCCTTTTCAGGCCAGGTACACACCGACTACACATTTCTTATCTGCTCTATCATCCCTTGACAAATGTTTTGTGCATCATTCCACATTGGAATGTTGTAGGATCCATCCAAGCATCCACACAGCCTCCCCTCTTATTTTAAAATTAGATTAATTTTACTTTTGATTAGATCCATATTTCTGAAGGAAAATGGGGGATGGCTGATCAACAAGCTGTATTGTCAAGGATATAGTAAGCATTACTGTATCAACTAGAACAGTTTCTATTTGCAACAAACACACTGATAACTAAATCTGTGTGAATAAGGGTTTGCTGTCCCTCTACTGCACTGCAATAACTTTACAGGTTGCAGCTGTGAACGTCCTCCACTGCAGTTCATCAGCTCATTCCCTGTATCTGCTCCTTGCCCTGATATTCTGGTCTTCAGAAGGCAGAAAGTGCCAGATTTTTGACAGCCTCATTTCAATAGATCTTCAACGTTCTTAGACCAGCTGCCCACCACATCTCTACCAAGTTATTGTTTCTTGGATTCTCCTTTCCTGCGTTGCCCATTCTGGATACATCACTGACTTCTGTTTATTGGATAGTGACCAACTTTCTACCTCACAAACAACATCCGATGACTACCCTTTGGATTTGTTCTCCTGTACCTGGCTCTTTGTTTATAACCCTCACCTGTCCCATAGATACTTGTTCTCACTACCACAGCAAAATACATTATATCGTTCTTTCAGCGTCATCTTTGGGGGTTCTCGCTGCTTGTCCTTGCCGTGATGCAAGCACTGTGTTCTTGCAGTGTGTCCAAGAACAGTTGTGATAATAGTCAAGATTTGGATTGGTTCTTGTTAAATAGGGAAAGTTGAGATGTTTACCCCCTTACTTTTTGGTTTGGAAATTCTCCTGTTATTTTAAGAGTAGAAATACTTAAAATGATCTGTTATGTAAAAGATTATTTAAGGTTTGGCTGGCAGAAGCTGTAGAGAAATGTATTTAAAATAATGGATATCTGTATGATTTATATTATAGATAATATAAAGCATTTGCTTTACTCTTTATCAATCGTTCTTCCTCCTCTTTATTAGAAAAAAAGTCTTTTATGCCATAGTGCCTTTTTATTTTCTTTTGAGTAACATAAGTAACAGTAAATGGTATTTTTTATGAATTTGGCCGCTGAGCTTTAAATTGTGAATATTCAGAGGTACAACAACATTTTTTCTTGTTCGAGAACTAATATCTTTGTTCTTACAGATTATGCAGCAAGCTTTGGTGTCTCCCTTCCAGTTGTTTCTGAAAGTGCTCCTTGCTGATTCATATTCCCTACAAGGATTTTTAAATAACCTTTTAAAATTAGCTTATGAAATAAAATGAAATTTATACACTTTGCTATGAATATTTAAGAATGAAATACAATCTTTTTTCCTTAATCAGAAAAAAAATCAAATAGAACTGTGGGAGGCAAAAAGGTTCAGATGAAGATCAAACTCTGAGAGGGGAAAACATGTTCAGTAATGTTTGCATCCTGTGACCCAAAGCATGACTCATATCAACTCTGAGAACCGGGTGTGGACCATCCCATGCTGAACATATTGTTCCTACTACCATGAGGACAACAGAGGGTGTTTTGAGAGGGGATGGTATAGTACTTTCCAGCCTCAGAGATCAGTTCATAAAGCTGAACAACCCCTGTATAAAGAAATGCAATGCACATGCTTACTGGTAAATCAGAATTAGTCTAAAAGATAATAGAAACTGTAATTGTAAATTATTTGCTACAAATATGCTCTCTACTTTGTTCAAGACAATCCCAGCTGTTTGTGAAGCACAACTGTAAAGCCACTTTAGCAATGCTGATTGCTGAGGTCATTACATGGAGGTGGTATGCTCTATCTCCTGGCACCCACAATGTGTCAAGTATACTGTACTTCAGGTATTAAGAGAACAGACCGTCATAACAGACTGAATTTTCATGCAAGCAGTCACATCAAAAAACAAATGATCCATGTAAACCTGCCAGATGAGCATATGTAAAAGAGACTAACTGGAGTTGACTTCATCGAGTATATACTCTATAAAATGCAAAATAAATTATATATATAGATATATATCTATATCTATATATAGATATATATAATGTATTTGTTTTTAAGCCGTAACAGTAGATGTGTTTATTTAGAGTCATTTCACCACTTATTGTCTGGTTGTATCTCTCAATTTGTAAAAGAAAAGAAAAAAAAAAGTCCCAAAAAATATTACGATTATTCCTAATTTAAATAGTCCTTCTATTATGCTCTTGAATATTGGGAGTGACAGGTTGTGACACTGTTTTCAAGATGTTATTACAACTAACAAAGAAACACTATTTTTTTTTTACTCATTTCACTCCCAAAAGTGAAATGTCCTGTATTATAAAGCTAATTAGGCCATTTGCTGCACTGAAGACATTGTTTGGAGATTAAGTTGCTCTGACCCATCTGGCTGACGGCCTGGTAAGGTCTCAACTCCCATTAAAATATCTGCCACAAAGGACAGAGAATTATATTGAATCCTATTATTGTCCTAATCTAATTTCCAGCATCAGCAGACTACACCTGCCTCACGGCATCTGACAATGTAGCCATAATTGAAGAGAGAAGGTTAAAATATTTTTAAGCATCAATAAGCTTAATGCTTTTAAAACTGATGTCAATTTAGGATGTAATATTTTCATTTTATAGCCGGATTTAACTCAGTGGATCATTTAGGAAACAGCCATTATAGACCACAAAAAAAATAACCGTGACCCTGATGGTTTTATCCTATTACCTATTGAACAGTCTTACCGGAAACATTGAAACCTGTAAGTTACAAGTCCTAGTTACTGGTTCTAACGGGAAAAGGGGTTGATTATACAAAATGTTACTTCTTTTTTAGTCATTGTTGCTCAAAATAGCTTGTGAGTAGCTAAATGTTAACAAAATGTTAAATGTAAACTTCTAAACTATACAGAAAACAACGGCTCTTTGAAGTTAATAAGTTATCAATATTTAATTATCCATAGCACATTTATAGTATTGATATGGACTGGGTAATGCATTAAAATACAGCATTTACAAAACTTTAATTTCCTAAAAATTTGAAATACACAGCAAGCTTGGTCCTGCTGGGGAACCAAACTGTATTAAATTAAAAATGAATTAAAATAAAAAAATACAGGTCAATTTTCTGCATGCAGATCTTGCTTTAGTTGTATAATGTCATTAATAAACTACATTTTTGGGCCTTTATAATGACGTTCTCAATGAAAGAAAGACTATATGTGCTGCTACAGGCCCTGATTGTTCTATATCATACAAACAACAGCTTAAAACACAATACATAACACTTTAGGATGGTCAATGTAGTTCTATAAATGTAAAAAGAGGACTCGATTAGGAGGGAGAAGTCCATACATGATTAACCTGAAACCCAATCAGAGCTGAATTATAAACATGTCACATCAAAGCAGAGAGTGAGGTCAGCTTTAGCTTAGCATAACAGAAAACGACTTGAAATTAAACTATAATCTGGCTGTTTTTGCGATACGTGTTATTCAAATCTGAGTTATTTTTCTTTTAAAAGGTTGTAATTGTATTTATCCATCCACTAATTGGACTTGTTTCAGCAGAGAAGTTTGTATTGCAATATAAAAAAATCTAATTAGCAAAAGTGAAAAGAAACAACAATAAATAAAAAAAAAATGAGAATAAGTATTTAAAAATTGCTTTAAATGTTGTGAAAATTAGTAGCTTAGCTTTTTGAACATGAGTTAGGAAACCATTGCTTAATAAAAACAAAATGGAAACTCAGGCATCCATAAAAATAAATTCAAAAAGTCATATAACAGCCAAGTAAAGTACATTTATAAAGAGAGCTTTTAAGAAAATCAAGAACTGAACAGACATAAAAATTAAAATATATTTTTAAATGAGTGTTAAAAATAGCTTGTGTAAGAGAAGTCTTAATGTGCAAGGGCAGTTTATGAGCAGCTACTACAAAAGCCCGGTTTTGTCCATGTTTCCACCTGGATCTGAGTACAAGAAGGTATTATTCAGCAGACCTTGGGATCTTGCTGAAGTACGAGGAGTCAAAAGACCACCGAGATAATGGAGAAAAGTCCAATTGAAGATTTAGAAAAAGCATTGAAATCTTAAAATCACTTCTAAAATGCACAGTCAGTGCAAAAGAGTCAAAATGGGACTAATAAGGTCTTGCGAGCTAAAGTCCTGCTGCTGCATTTTGTACAAAATGCGGTCAGCCAATCTGTAACATTCAATAGCTAACATAAGGACCTTTATAATAGTAAAAGGCAGGATAAAATACAGGTATGGTAGACTTTCTAAAGGTCTCCAAAAATACAGAAAGGGTTTCTCCTTTGCAATTATTCCAAACAAAAAAATATAAATATAAAACAATGGGACATTTTAGAATCCTTGAATCAAAAGACCTACAGTGTTAAGAATCCAGGTATTTCAAAATAATCTCTCTGCTCACGATATTCCCAGTCCCTTTTGTCACTTCGAATTGTCACTTCAGACAGTTTAAAATTCCAGAACTCCAATATAATGCAAAGTGAATTTAAACTGGATACACTCACACAAAAAAGATAGTAGTTAAATGATTTAATGATACAAGTTTTTGAGCTGAGTATCACGAGGGGCAGGTGAAGCTCTGGGTAGTCTTCCCCCCGGGTCCAAATACTGGTGGAAGAGCGGAGCTTTGGGATCAAGGGACGAAGAGAGCTGGTAGTGTGTCCATCAAGATGGAGGAGATGGGAAGGAGGTGGGTTGAGCGCGGCTGATGAGAAGGAAGATCTGAAGTGGCTTTGGCTTTATGAATGGACCCGAAGAACAATGATTGGCTGGTGCGGTGCAGCGTGCTTTTCCTGATTGGCCGTGGAGGGGGGCGTTGTGACTGGATGATGAGGATCAGCTGTGCTCCATCTCACAGCTTGAATCTTCACTTAGTATATAGAGCAGGGGTCTCAAACTGGTTCCAGAAAGGGCCGTGTGGCTGCTGGTTTTCTTTCCACCCAAGCAGTAGCACAC
>JAUZNJ010096282.1:0-21786 GCA_034780135.1 Jordanella pulchra
AGGGCTCCAGCCCAGGGGACTCGAGGCGCACTCTGCTGGAGAGAAGATGGAGCGACAGGCTCCGGATCCCAACACCAGCAGCATACCGGGTGAGGGATCCTCCCTCGGCTCACTTTCCCTACGAATCCTTCTGACACCCAATGGGCTGAAGTGTGCTTTTATAATTAGTGTTAAATTAGGAGACGTTCTGCGTTTTCTGAATGCCTGGCCATAAATGAGGTCTCATGTAATAAACGTGTTATATTGTAAGCGGGTTTATTGGTGGCCACAGTGAAATTATGGTATGATGCAAAGATTAGAGAACTTTTATCCTTAGAATTAAACTTCTAATGAGACAAAAACATGGAAAATAAATGTAAATGAAATAGTTTCACCCTTCAGCAGATAACTGTTGAGTGTTAGACTGAGGGAGACTGTAGCACATGAACTCAGACCCAGCAGAAAAAATCAGATGTTTTATTGCTGCTTCCTCCAGTCTCCTCAACAAGCTGTAGCCGACTGTTTCAGAGCCTTAACCAAACATACAGTAAAGACATTATTGATTTAATCTCTGTGTATTTCTTCATACTGTCCCAGAGTTTAAAGCTGGTTTGCACAGGTAAATGGAGTGATGTTAGCGGTGGTTCATTGGTTCAATAGCTAGTTCATAAACTGGAAAAAAACCCAACAAACTGCTGTGAGAAAAGCCTGTTTGCTGACTGAGAATTTATGGCTGTATCTCATGAAAGCAGAAACCTGTGTGAATGACACCACATAAATTCCCTTTTGGCTCTTTTTTTCTGCAAGTGGAGGCTTTCCTGATGGGGAAAGTCCTGCTGTAGAGGTCACTGTGTGACACTCAAATGACTTATTACAGTCGTGACGCAAACAAGACAGGGACTGTGTGTGTTTTTGCAGCGGATGACATCACTGGTGGTACCTTCAAACGGCAGCACCTTCACCTCCTACCCTGCCCTCCTTGGGAGTGTTTTTGGGTGCGATTACAGAGAGACAGATTGCCCCGTCTGCCTTTCATTTGGCCGTTTTTTCACCGCTTCCTGCCATCATCACTCTTTCTCAGAGCTTTCTGCTGTTTTGCATTTTGACTGTGCGCGCACGTCATAAACAGCTTATCAAAGCAACAATAAACCGCCCACACAGCCCTCCCATTACAGCCCATTAGTAACCATTTGCATTGTTGGGATTCTCACTGTGATGGATTGGTGCTGCTCATGTAATATTGTCACAAAAGCAGTGTTAGTGGAGATGAACCTATGGGCTTGGTGGTGAGCTTCAAACAGGACCTGAATATATGATCAAACCCAGCCTGGCTAATCAATGGCATGGAGGTGTCACAATTAATGCACATCCATTACAGTTCGACTTATTCTCTCGCTGTAAAGCTGTTTATTACTGAGGTCATCTGTAGCAAACCGAGCGCTTGTTCCATCAGCGGATTCAGAACCGCCTTTCACTGCACAACAGACAGGGCGCTTTCAATAAGCTATTCAAACTATGTTAAGTCTTTTGCTTACTTAGAAAGCTTTTATGCCGGCCTTTTTACACATGAGTAAACACATGAAAGCAGCGTCGCTCACGTCATGTACCGTTTGTTCAGTGTGTTTTTTTAACCACCATTTAAAGCCCCACTCATGGAGGACTGCTTCACCTTTTCCATCCTGGTATAATACCTACAAACCTTTAGATGGAGCGGCTTCACTTTCAAGTGGGAAACTTTCAATAGAATCCACCATTAAAAGGGAAATTTATCATTTATCTTCTATAGCTGGAAGAACACCTTACCTGGTTAATTTAAATTTGAATTTTACCATTTATTTCTGCAAATAAGCATCAATCTAGAGGATGTGAAACATAAATGAATGTAATAATAGAAGTCCTTAGCATCTATAAGAAGACTGGTAAAGATGTGTAAAGCGGCTAGAAATATTTTTAGTTTATATTACAGGGTCATAATGACAGATTTATTAAATGGGGGAGAAAAATAAAATGCTACCAATTGATAGAAAATGAACTGAATCAGTTTAAAGTTAGAGCTTTTCTTTGAGTGTCTGGTAACTTTTATTTCATGACTTCTTTTTGTCCAAGATTATCAATGTGATATTTTCCCATTGTTGAAAATGGGAAAGACAGGAGAACATTTAATGTTGATCTTCTTAAGTGAGGAAAGAGCTACAAGGTCAAGGTCATAGTCTGAACGTTCTCAGATCTTCTATCAGAGCAACAGCTCAACAACAAACCTGTTTCTTTTGCACACTTTAAAGCATCGCACTAAAGTAGCTTAATGGAAACAGAAACATTTACTTGAGTGGATTTTTGAACTTTTTAAAAAAAGGTGAAAGTGCATAAAAGGAGATGGAAGCACGTTTTTTAAATAAGTGAATCTGACGTAGACAATATTTATGTCACATGACTGATCTGCTGTTTCTGCTGCAGGCGTCCCATTAGAATCGCATTTCTTTCTCAACGTCTCCAGATAGCATCACTAATGTGAGCTAATATGATAACAACTCATGCATTAAACTTCCCTCCATCTCTGATCTGTGGTCGGTGCTAGCTTGCTAACTTCCTACTGTTTAATGTCAACCTATGATGACATTATGCTTCACATTGTCTGGTTAATTTGCTCCCTTGGACAGAAACACCTTTTTTTTGACAAGTTTGCTCAAAGTTTGGATGGAAAACATCGATTGTGTTAAAACAACCAGCGCTGAGTCCGTCGGCCGTACATGAACCCAACACAGGAAGGTAAGGATAAAAGTTTGCATTCTCATGTCTCTCATGTCTCCGACGTGGGATCATGAGCTTCTAGGAATAAGAATTCAATAAAATCTTCGACCCTCAATGGACATCTGATAGGAATAAAAAGAAGTGGAACCTAACTGAGTGAATGGGTGAATATTAATTTGAAGACATGAATCAAACCTTTAATATTCTGTCCGTTCTTTATCATTATTGGTCCTTTTTTCTTCTCCTAATCAGATGTTTATGTCAGTCTCATTGATTGACTGTGAAGAACACTACAACTTTACATCTGCAGCCATATGTTCATCAGGAAAATGAAACAACAACCTGGAAACGACACAGCAGACCTAAAACCAAGCTGGACAGAAGAGGATAGAAGAGGAGATGAGAGGTCGGCAGCCATCTCTCTGCAGGGTCCACTCATGCTAAGTGGTACAGGTGCTGTAATGGACCATTAGAGTTGATGCCAATAAGAGGCACCAGTGATTTATTGGTTAATATTCCCAGAATTAAGGTTTGGCTCTATGAAATAAAGCTGCTCCAATAGAGAAGAGTTGATCTTTTCCCACAGGTTTAGGTAATTTATCATCAGTCAGAAACAGAACGCGTTTAAAACTTGTTACAAAACAGAAAAAAAAATAGAGCAGAAACAGGTCTTGTTCCTATAAATGAGAAAAGCCTGAGATCCGTTTCTGCCTTTGTTTCAGTGAAGCCCACCTTGAGCCTCAGATTGTTTTCATTAATCCTACGAACAGAAGATGTTTAGATTTTTAAATTGAAGAACAGTTTAAATTTTTTGTTTTTAGTTTTATAAATTTCCTCTGATGGGACATGATGGAACACTTTTAGTGTCTTTCTCTGTAGAAATGTTTTTCATGAATAGACTGAAGACAGCTTTTTTTTTTAAATGACCGTAATCAGTTTTTGGCATTTTTGACCCAAGTGATCAATATCTAAATAGGAGGCTCTAAAAGGCTCCAGATATTAGCCGGAGCCAGCAACCAGTTCCCCACCAGCGTACCTACAGCTCCTGACATCAGTTTCTGTGGGATTTTCATGCCTCAGAATGTGTTTTAAATAACATCCATCCATACATTCATACCTGTTTGTCCTTGTGGGACACAAGGGACATCCTGGACAGCTGGTTTGGATAAATCTTTTCCTTTCTTCTCTTGTCTATCCCTATTTTTTCCTTTCTTTCCTTATATTCTTTTCTTTCCTTTGTTTTCTTTTTTCTTTTTGTTCCTTATTTTTTCTTTTCTCATTTTGTTTTTTTCTTTTTTCATTTTGTTTTTCTTTTCTTTTTTCATTTTCTTTTCTTTCGTATTTTTTCTCTTCCTTTCTTTTCTTTCCGTACTTTTCTTATTTTTCCTTTTCTTTTCTTGTTTTTTGTCTTTTCTTTTCTTATTTTTCTTTTATTTTTGGATAAACCACTTTTGTAAATGTCCTAAATGTCAGACTGTGACCTTGTTGTGTGCTTTAAGTGTATTTCTGTTAAAAACAGGATTTTTTTCTATAACAGCGAAAGCAGAGCTGTGCTGCATAAAGTATATGTTTGCAACCAGCTTCTGTTAATCCGTCACAGTTTTGTCTCCTTTCATTAAAAGCAGACAGACAGACAGGTTTTAGATTTAGGCATATGGACTGTTGGAGTTATTTTATCTTCACATGTTGGACCTCTTCTTCCTTGCCTACACAGTGAAAAGTCACATTTTTCGGTAAGAAACTCAGAACTCCTTGCCGCTTGTGTCTGGATGTTCTTTTATTGAGGATCTATAACTAAGACCTCTACTTTTTGGCTCAGCTCCTCTTCAGAGAGGCAAACCAGATCCACCGATCCATCTGATGCTCCATCTTCCCATCACTCTTGACCTTTGATCCAGAGGAAGCAGTCCACCTTTTCCTCAGATTCGGAGGCAGTGACCCTCATTCCAGATGTTTCCCACTTGGCTGTGAAGCTGTGCTGGTGATCACGGTCATGTCCTGAAGACGCCCACAGGACCGAGGAATGAGGCCTGTAATAAGGCTCATATTAACTCTCCTTAAAGCTTCAGGACTAGAGCTGTTAGCATCACACCTCGAAGTTAAACCTTCACTCTTTAACAAAAATACTTCAGTCTTTGTTCACTGCTTAGTAAAAAAAAGTGTCTCAGCTTATGGCTGTGGATGTCATTTGTGCTGCATGTGATTTGTTGGTGTGTGACCTTCAGAGCTGCACAAGCAGGTAGGAATGCAGAGTGTCTTCTGGAGGCATTGTTTGAAATTCTGCAATAATCCCAGGTGTGTGTGTGGAAGACAGTGCTGTCCCGCTAATAAGGACTCAGTCTGACAGCAGGCTGACAGACAACAAGCCGGCTTTGTGCTGAGCTCCTAGAATATTCCTGGCATCTCTTGGAAAGGGTTAACTCCTGGGACACACAGGCAACTGTGAATCAATTTAGATTCTGCACATTCTGAGATTTCTCTGCTGCTCCTTAAATAACTAGTCACACAAAGGACACCAAGAGTCATTCAGCAAGTTTAATTTGAAAATATTTTCTCTTTATTGAATTGTCAGGGTTGGACAGACTGAGGCACGTCTACAGACACAGTGCTGTGGAGAAAGACTCCTCTGTTTTTGCTTGTTTGTCGCAATGAAACGTTTTCAGTAACAAGACTCATTTTGAAATCGGGCAAAGATAACTCGAGTAAATACAAAAAGATGCTTTTTGTTTATTCAGGGAATAAAAAACTATCTAAACCAACCTGAGATGTCATTAGCGTTCAGATCCAGCACCAATAATCAGACTTTAAAATCCACTTAAACAGCTTTATTATTTTGGCTGTTCAGTCGTGATCTGTGGATCATTGTCCTGCTGCATGTCTCAAACCTTTAAGGCCCTGAACGGCTGGCTGGACATTCTCCTCCTGGATGTTCAGGTCCTGAAGGAGAAAAGCAGCCCATGAAAATCACACCCGCACAAGCAGGTGTGGCTGCAGGCACACATGAACCATTGCTGGAGGTGTTGCTGTGTCACTGACTGCATCAGTGAACAGATGAACTGAACTGATTCCAGGGATTCAGATCAGTAAACATCACCACTGGTGTCATCACTATTCAGGATCCTTTAGATGTTTTATGTTCTCTTTGCTCCCTTTATGGTTCAAAGATCCTAGAGGTCAGGATAGGTTTTTATTCCTCCCAATTAATAAAAGCATCATTTGAAAACTGCTTATTGTTGTTTATTCAAGATGTTTTTATCTGCTGTTAATGTTTGAAACGTTTAAAAGTCTGAAAAAGAATAAATCTTTGGTTGTCCTGAAGATCAGTTCTTACCTTCTGGAGCAAAGAGGTCGTGAACCAGCAACTTATATTGCTAGCCAGAAACCCAGCAGACAATGTAGCTGTAGAATTGAACCACACAGGAATCTACATTGTATGCCAGGTTCAGGACAGAGCAAATGTCTCCCCAGAGCGGCGTCTAGGGATCCATCGACGCCATTTTTAGCAAACGTGGATTCATTTTAGTAAAAACAATCATGAGAGAAGAAGGCCAGAACAGGAAGAAGAGTGAACTTGACAAGAGCCCCTTGTGGAGCCGCGACAGAACATCCTGTGTGGCTACAGGACGGCCGACATCCAGCCGGCCACCCCCGGCCAGCGAAGGAACAACGGCCATGTTTAACCGGGAAGCAGGCGGAGCCGTCAGAGACCCAGTAGCCAGATGTAGCTGCTGATCGCTACACAGGATCTACACTGCCTACTGAGCAGCTGACAGTCACCAGAGAGCCGTGAAGAACGGACCGGAGACGCCATCTGAGAACAGAGCGAACAGATCTGTTACAAGCCTGACAAAAACACTTCGCAGAGAGATGAGAAACATTGGAGGGGTGGGGGGGGACATCAAGCAGAGAGAAGGAGAGCAGCCTGAGGGAGGGGAAGGATATGGGAGATTATCTGCTGACGAACATCTCCAAGCCTGGCATTATCAGTCGCAGATTCCTGTCATTCTTTCCCATTAGCCCTGAGGCAGGACAGGCAGGGGCCACGCCATGTCGGCTCCAACCCCGGGGCCCGACGCATGACGGGAGCGCCAAGCCCGTAATAATCTGGATACAGGTGATGCCAAGGTAGCGGAGACAGGACGGACATTCAGCATGTTTGTCCCCTTCTGTATGGCTGCATACCTGAAGCCCCGTGACCCAGAGGATCAAACATTCCTCCACCAGCTGATGGTCACTTGACTCCAGTTTCTTTTCATTAACAGAAATGAGCTGCCTTCCCTCCCCCTGCTCACATTCCACGCTCACAGCGCGCCTTTCCACGTTTCTGCGCCAGCAACAAAGATGTCTCTCAGTGCTTTAAGGTTGCATCATTTGTCTTCGCCCTCAGTTGAAATGTGTGATAAAATGCACACTCTCCCACCGAGGCTTTGTACCGAGGGACTGAAGGGGTGTAAAAGGATGTGGCCTGGGGCTCTGTTCTTCGCTGGAGGGAATAGTTTTTTTTTTCTAAAGAAAAAAAAGATGGTGGGAAGGGAAGTGTGGGGGAAGAAAGTGGTGAAATAAAAAATAAAGGTTACCTTTCTTGGAAACTGCTGTGGGTCACATGGATGTTCAGTTATATTTTCGGAAAAGTCGTTGCAGGAGTGGCCTCCCTGTAAAAAAAGAAATAAAGATTTAAGCCTCCGTTCAAAGAAGCCTTAATGCTGGAGGTTTGCTGCATGTTCGGTGTTTTAGGGGGGGCTCCATACCAGTGAACATGTTTAAGTTCACAGGCCTGCAGGTAAGTTAATAAACTCTTATCTACTGCTTTTTTCCACACTTTGGTGACGCTGCGGCCGCTGCACAGCAGAGAGGTCGACTGTACAGACGAGAAGCGTCTAAATCCACCTCACAGACAAAACGCTGCATGGCGCTGGGCTCGTTTTACCACACAAGACTTTACAAATATTTGGGGCAAATCTAAGAGTCTTTCCTGTTTGTTACCTTTTTGCTCAGATCTTGTGACACAAAGTTCTTTGATATTAAAACCTCTCAATGTTTCCTCTCAAAGCAGCTGGACTGTTTTAACCCGGTAAAAATAAGTGAGGAATAATTAAGGATGTGGAGGTGAACGGAGCTGCTTTTATTTTGAAACAGGAATAATTCAGTTCAATCCTGTCTTCTTCCTCTAATAAAATGTTTATTTCTGACAAAGCTCTGTTAATAAAATATCAGGAAGAACATCAGCCTGTTTAAGAGGCAGTGATTAGGTTCTAAAACTCACAAAAACAGGAATATGTTGACTATCAGAACATGGCTGAACCTTTATCTACCATCTGGGGATTTTTAGTTTCCCCCTAATCGTCCTGAAACCCGCCTAATTCTCTTGGTGCTGTTCGGTTTCACCACTGACAGGTCTTGTGACATGAGATCCTGCTGTAGCTTCACACACCAGTCAGACTGGATTTCTACAGCATCTGAGGCTTGAGCTGAACACAGAGAGAGAAGTGGAAGTGAAAAACAAGCAGGGTTTCCATCGATGCAACGACAGCCATCAGATGGGCATCTGTGCCGCGTCGGTCATCGACACCACCGGCAAGAGGAAACCCAACCCCCCCCCACAGGATACCAGGAGCCAGAGCCCACCGAGGAAACAAATCGCACCCATTGGGGGGTGGTGGGGTGCTTGACTGGGTGAGGAGGGGTGAGGCCGGGCTTGTCATTCCATTCCTACTTGAGCTGGGCACTGCTATTCCTACAGTGTGGTTATATGGCAGTTGATGTGGGTTTCCTCCTAGTTGCCTCGAGGATGACTGCGCCTGACCACATCCACATTCACACACACACACCAGCAACACGTTCACAGTGACAACTGTGTGCACATGTGCAGCGCACACATGAACTTTAAGGGAGACGACAAAGAGGAACTGAATCATTACCCTGCTTTAGTCTGAATGTAATGGGATGGGGGGGGGCATTATTAAAAGTGTGGGAGGGTGTGTGTCTGATCGTTGCACTTCTGCTGCAAGCGGTTTGTGTGCATGTACTGTGTGTTGCTCAAGTATGTGTGGGCATGTGTGTGTGGGTGGGTGTGTTGAGGATGTGTGAGCTGGGTGTGGATGCATTCCCTTTCTCTCCACGTCTGTTCACAGCTTCATCTCTAAGGTCTCCTCCAGCTGCAGCTCAGCGCTCGTTATCTGCAGTCGTTTCTCCCAGAATCTGCTGCTGGACCGTGTTTGAGGAATCAATAAAAGTTTGCTTTGTTGAGAACAGACTTCCTCTTCCCCTTCTGCACTAGCAGACAGACACGTTTGTTAGTTTCAGCTGCAGCCGTCAGCATCGTCTTGAAAGAAATTCTTGGAATGTGATGAGTTTAAAAAAGGGACAGGATGGGAAATCGTCCACTGTGTGAATCAGAACAGCCAAACAGAGTCCTAAGCACTGATATCTCGAACCGTGGCACCTCTCACTGGCCGCGGTGAGCACACAGTGCTTCGGGCCAATCGAGCAGCAATCAGATGCACAGGCTCTGACAGACCCCAGTCGGAGAGTCTAAATGGTTGCTATGTGCCAGTCTAAGCTTTCAACCAAACAGAGGGAGCTCTGGTTTCCTGGATGCAGAGATTATGCCTCTGCCTGTCCCAGAATATTTCCTTTCAATCGGATGATCCGTCTCCACAGAGACTGTGAAAGTCGACATGTCAAATGCTCTTAAATGACTCCCCTGCTTAATGCTTGATGGCTTTCAGTCAATTATGGTTCTGACTTCAGGCCTAAAGGGTAGCCTGAAAAAGACCCTCTCCATTGAGAGCCCAGTTTTTGTGCAACATTTCGGAGCCTGGTGGAGGCACAGGATCTCTGCACGTTCTTCCTGGAGGCTGGACTGATGGGAAAGAGCTGGCAGGAGGACCGAGGAACGCAAACTCTCTCCCCGATCTGCTTTATGAAGGCCGCGCAGAAGTGCTGAGGGAAGAAAGGAGGTGCAGGAGGAGGAAAGGAGGGGGGGTGCAATGTAAGAAAAATGGGATAAAGGCACAAAAGGTGTCTCTTTGTCAGGAGAAGGGACTTTGCTTTTGGGTCGCAGGGTTTAGAGAGAACCAGGACTCCATCCTGGCAGCTCGGCTATAAATCTGCTTCATTAGTTTCAACAAGCAGCAACGCGAAGGCCTGAATTTAATAATGTGAGCTCTGGTTCAGAGAGCTACAACCCAACCACTAATATTTCAGATGCCTCCACCCTTAACACCAACGGTCCGTGGAAGAAGGTTGTGAAGGACTGCAGAGGAGCAGACGGATCATTGGCAGAGGGAGAGCTTCTCAGGTGAGATATGAGGGCTTTGACTCCTGACTGAATGAACCTGCCCAAGTGTTTCTGTGTCAGACTAACCTTGTGCAATACTTCCCATTCCTGACTGACGTCGTCTCACTTTGAATAATCAGGTGTGCTGAGTCATTGTGTTAACTGATTACCTTTGGAAAACAAAAGGAACACCTTAAAAACGCCTGCCCAATGGATCCTGGTTTTCCATGACGTGCATCTGTTTCTACTACCCTTTGCTCACACGCACGCCAACATTTGCGTTCACTGGTATCCACACTTGCGCAGAAAGTACTGCCGCTTGTTGGAATTCAGTGTGGGGCCCAGGTAGGGGAAGTTCTGCCCATATATGAGCAAAGGAGGAAGAAGGCCAGGTGTGTGTGGTTAGAACACCGTTGGAACGGCTAATCTAGAGAACACACACACACAGAAAAGACGTCCATTGACAAAGAGCACAGACGAAACCCATGCGGGGAGGCTCCAGCTGGCTCCTCCTCTGCACGTTCAGCATTCAGTCCTGACGTGGAAGTCATGCCACTAAGCCTTAACTCTGTGATCTGCCAGAGAATGACAGGCTTGTTGCTGTATAAACAAAGACGAGTCATGCGAAAAGGAAAGCGGGGAAAGAGGGAATGAGTCAAGTCATAGTGAAGACTTCTTAACCCAGTTTTTCTTACATAACCGCCCGTGTCGGAGGAACTACGTTATGTCGCCACCACTTACTGCCGTAGCCTGACACCATTCATGGGTTTAGACCGGCCATGGGTGACTCGTAGATTCACTTCCCTCCGTCGACTCTCTCTGTGGAGTAAGACATCCCAACATGACGGGAAACCTGAGGCAATAACTCTCAGTGTCTCCCGCTCTTCACTGGTACCACGTTTTCTTTTACAATACTTATAAATAATCAATATTTAGTCGCAGTGGTCGTCTATTAGCTCTTAAAGTGATCAAACCAGATCATGCAGGTGTGGTTCCTCAACTCTAGTCTGTAAAGCAAACACTTTCCATCAAACAGTTTGAAATGATTCCAGAAATATCAACATAACTCTGACAAGGTTTAATATTTTCTGACAATAATTAACCTCCGCTGAGATAAACCTTGTGATCCCTGTTTTTAGTCCAACATTTATTGCCACCAGCTAAAAGAAAAATGTAATTTCTGTGGTTTTATTTGTTTTCCAGTCCCTAATTACTTTATTCAGGTGAGTCTGATTCAGTCTCACTCTCTTGTTTCTGAATAGGTCAGCAAAAGCAGCCAACCCTCCATCGGACTAATTTAGAGACAAGTATTCAGAAGTAAAGCTGATGCACTTGGTGGTTGGTACCCTGTTATTAACCTCTGCCAGCCTACCATGGCCTTTTACCATCATCGCTGTGTTTCCTTTCATCCCCAGTTAAACTTAAACTCCTCAGATCTGCATCTGACTGAACAGCATGATGTCAGTGTGTCAAAGACGGTTATATTATCAGGATATCTGCAAGCTGCCACTATGTTCATTCATTAAAAGACATTTTAATAAGACACCAGAGAAGGTTTTGGTGTTTCCAGTCGGCAGGTTAGAAAAAGAACCCTGACAACACCAGAAACACCTGATAAAATCAAGTGAAAAGTTATTTTAATTATTTTTACTCCAGGTTATCATATGGAGAGAATCTAATCATTAGATGCTAAAAGATCATCAGAAATCATTTAAAACAATAATAAAAGCAGGAAACAAACAAAAACACTGCTGGTTTATTTGCTTGACTGGAATTCTGGATTTTTTGTCTGCTTGAATGCATGCTAGCGCTGCATGCTAACAATCACTTTAAACAACAGTTTCAAGTCATTTAAGGCTCCAGCTGATAACGATCTGAGCACCTAAATGAATGAAGAAAATGTGGATTCTTACAAGTTTTTTAAAAAGGTGCAGCTGTAGGTTTAACTAAACAGAGGGTCAAATATTATCTCCTCATTCTTCATCGAGCACTGAAGCTCCTCCACAGATGAAATAAAGAATTTTACTACATGTTGTTGTTCAGTTCAAATTTGGGAAAAGGTTGGTTTACTAACACTAACTTACAATATTCATACCTTTGAAATGAGCAAAGAAGTGTTTGGAACAGGGGCAGTTTAAACTGGTTGGCATGTTTAGCGGACATTTTTGTTTCCTAGATTTGATACATAAAGGTTTGGATCACATCTTCAGCTCCAGGAATCAAATATTACTGATAGAGATCAGAGTCTGACGATGATCAGGAGAAGGAACGTCTCAAAAAGAGAAAACAGGACCGACGTCCTTTAGCTAAACAGTTAAACAGAAAGTAAAAAAAAAAAAAACTAGAAAAGGGAAGCAGAAATCAGTGATGTTTATCTAGACGCTTTTAGAGTTTAAAATTATTTCCTGCACATGTTTTAAAATTATTTCTGTCATGTTTTATTTCAGAATGCAGAGCAGTTTTATCTTGGACGCTACAGACGTTTTGTGATGTAACTTCCTGCCCAGAAGGCCGGGCAGGGTTCACTATGTAGACAGCTTGATAAGACAAAAGGGCAGATTCCTCGCTAATCTTTACAGGAATGTTATCTTCTTCATCAAGATACCTGCCATGCATCTCTCCGCCAATCTGGCCCCAATCACACTCACACCGGAAAAGGAGCCCAGATAAGCCCTCATGAATCCTTGCGCTCGGACGTGTCAGTTCCTTATCACCACTCCTCACACTCTTTCTCCACCTCTTTTCCTTTATTACACCTCTTGGAACAATAAACTACAGTCCTTTTTGTTCCTGAAGGCAGCACCCACAACCGCCACCGGTCCCTGTGGTGGTTTTCTTGGGGGAGGGATTATAGACATCTCTTGGTGTGTGTCCATACGCACGTGTGGCCGTAGGCTGTGCACCGGGCAGCGGCCCACATGGCATCAGAAGGCTAACTCCATTTACGACCACAGACACATTGCTCACGTTTTAGCTTCAGACCCAGAGAGAATGAGAGACAATCTGATGCACAGCTGGGCAGAAATTTACAAGAGCAACACAGAAGAACCACTGATCCACTTGTGAATAAGCTCGTCTCAGAACCACCGGCTCTGATTCACAGAGTCCTTAGAAAACATATTCACACACAGCTACCCACAGAGAGACCGAGTCACAGCGGCCGTGGGGACTGATCTGAGCTCTGAATCCTGGCTCACCGGCTCAGCCAATCACATTAGACGCCTGTGGTGTCCATTCATAAAGTAGTTGAACAGCAACGTCCACGCTGTACGACATCATATCCCCACCCACCTGCATGCTCACTTCATTCATGCTCTCTGCTGCTAAGCAGACAGAGTGGACAGTGCTATCTGTGTCAAAGGAAAAGGGCTGGGGGCGGGGGAACTGAGAGGCAGTCAGAGGAAGTAGTTCCTCTGCGTGAAAAAAAATCCTCTATTAGCAGCTAATCGCTTAGCTTTAGATGGTGATGAACCACTGCATACCCAACACGGCTGCGTTAGCCAGAGGAACGGACAGTGTAGCTGTGGATCAACCTTCCCCAGAGTTAAACCCCCGGCTCTGACCCAGCATGAGGGGATCATACACAACTTTAAAAAAGACAACTGGTCACACACGACTTCAAGCTCATTCAGGCATTTCCTCTACCTCACCCGACACTGTCAGTGCCTCCTGCTCTTCCTCTCAGTCATTCAGTGAAATGGGAACTGTTGCTCAAACTTTAAAGTCTAACATATGATCCCCATCAGCAGCAGATCTGCTTTCTGTAAGTCTTTGGCCATTTTTTCCTTCTTTTTTCACTTACCGTCTGGGTGGGAGTTTCTTCCTGGCGCTGACTTTGGAATGAGGGAACCCCCCAACTTCCCTCGGCTGCCCTCCTCATCCTCAATCCAGTCTTGGTTGTCTCTGGGTGTTTTGCTCTTCATGAAGGGATTCTTTCTTCTTTAACTTTGCTTTCCTCCAGAACAGACAGAGAGACGAAGGAGAGTTTGAGAGAGAGAGCTGCAAACCGGTAAACCAACTCCTCACCCATGTCAGTGTCTGTAACCGTGACGGCGAGCTGCATGAAACTTCCCTTGTAACTCCGTGAAAGATCTCATCCACATCTTTCTCTCTGTCATTTCCTCCCCCCGTTTGCATTCTTCAGAGTGTAATCAGTAACACGCTTAAAGTGACAGCAGCAGTGAGCTACAGAACCGGCTCTCTTTCTATCTGGCTCTTGTTGCTCACACACACACAGTTTGTGAGGTTTTCCTCTGGGCAAAAGGTGCTTTCCCAGAGCTCTGAAGACACCACAGCCGTTAAACTCCCTACAAGCCCCAGCCAGAGTTGTACTATCACATGTTTCACAGGGCTCTCCCTTTCTCTTCGTTCCACCCTCCCTCCTCTCTCCGACTGACTGTCACTGTCCGACTCTCACACGCACTCACATGTCCAACAGCGCTGTCTCTTATAGCCATGCTATAAGGGGGGGGCTGAGCCTAAAGCGGAGGGCAGTCTCTTCTTACAGAGCTCTTAGTTGAGGTTAGGGAGAGGACAGGACCATTCAGAAAAAACAGAACTGAGAGGAAGGAAGGAAGGGGGAGAGGAGGAGGAGTAAAAGTATATGGGTGTGCATGCCTAGAGTCTAAAAAAAAAAGAAACTCCTGTACTAGAAATCTGGGGAATCTTCACAAAGTGTGACCAATCTCTAGAAAAACAGAGACAGAGGGGTTTTTACGACTTCCAGACTCCTCAACGTAAACAAACACTCCATGTGCATCATGTGTGAGGTGCTGCATAGGTTCACAGACCACAAGAGAAGGAACCAAGGTTGTTACCAATGGACTAAAACACATCAGAAACTTCGTGACAACCGCAGGTTTGTCAGAGAAAGTTACCAGGATCTCAAGCAATTCCTCTGACCTAAATCCGCCCTTGTCCTCAGTTCACCACACCATATACCTATATCCTGCCCCGGTTCTATTCTCCGTGCCCTGTTTGCCAGCCACACCCACGAGTGGAGGTTCCACCCTGCCCCGCCCTTTTACAGGCGCGTACGCAAAGCAGGGCAGGGTTGCAATGTTCAATGGGAGGCTTGAACTTAACTGATTTGTTACTCACAAGAGGCATGTGACTCACCCAAAGTCCAGGCCGCGCCCCTGCTCTCACTACACACACTGTGGTGTGCAAACACAAAGCTACACAGTAATACTTAAGTGGAAAGCGATTCCTGCCTTCGTCAGGCTCCATTTGGATCTATTTAAATAGCTCCGTGAGTCATGAGAAGAGTAGTTGAGCAATATTTGACCTATATGCTCACGTCTTGATTCTACATCCTCGCTCCTTAGGGAACTCATTTAGGTCAAAGGTTACCCGAAAATTATGTGATTTAACAGAAAAACGTTTCTCAAGTCTTCAGTCAAAATAGACTGATTAAGCAGGATTTACCAAAATAAAAGCTTCAGAGGAGATACATTGAGATAAATAACTTTCAGCTGTGGTAGTTATCTTATTGACCCCAAGAGGGTTTTCATCCAAGTTCACAAGTTTAGTACTTAGAGTAAAAAAAAGAAAGAAAAAACACACATCCAGTTTTGTTTCTAGTGATCGAGGCGTGCAGATTACATTTATTATATTATTTTGAGAAGTCACCAACCAATATATAAACAATATGACAGATGAATTACATCAGTGAAATGATAAAAAAGTAAAATTGCTCAGTTTCAAAATTCTGTAATTTTCTCCAAAGTTAAATATCAGATTTAAGTTTGGGAACATTTGAAAGCTAAATATTTTCAACTAGTTGGGATATCTTTTTTGTATATTTCAAAATCCTTAACCAACAAAATTATGAAGTTAGCTTTTGATTCTGTGTGTGACAATTTCCCTTCTTTATGTGCTAAATTAATTTTACTTAAAATTACATACAAATAAAATACAAACTCTTTAAGAAAGTTTGCAGCACACTATGTCAACAGATGGCATTTTAATTTTATATCTACATCAGAACCAATTCAAGAACCAAAGGACCAATTAAAGCAGGTCTGGAGGCCAGGAAAGCCTGACTGAAACCCAAAAACATAGAACTGGTCTCACTAAAAGTTAAGTTATGGTGTTATAAAATAAAGGACATAATCACCAAATAAATCAAAGGAAAGGTAACTTTACATTTCAAACATTCTGGGAATGTTTTTAACTTTGGAAAAATAGATTATCATCTGGAAATTAAAACATCTTTCAAGCCCCTTTTTTTTCTTTTCCTCAGACTTAGAAAAGACTAAAACCAAATACTATCAATTTCCAAACTCTTTATAAGAGCTCTGGATTGTGGATCTTAGCAGCTTTGGCCGTCAAACATCCACAGATGGATGCGGGTTTGTTGGTGTGGACAGAGAGTGAGCTGGATCCAAATGATTCACAGAAAATGAAGGGCTTTTAGAGGCGAGCGCTGAGCAGGCTTGATGAATCAGAGCCTGACTGACTCCAGACATGCTGAAAGACGGAAACACAGCTTTTCAAGATCTCTTCCCCTGAATTCCTCCAAATCAACACAGCTACATAAAATCTCCGCAGTGACTGGATCAAAGCTTTCTTTCCAAATATCTGGAAACACCAGAAAACATTTTCTAAAACGCTCAACAACAACAATGAAAACTATTCCAGAGAGACGTAAATAGGAGCTGAAAACCACCTCGTGTCACATCCGTCCGTTTGAATGCTGTTTTAATGGTGTAGTCAAGAGGTGTTTAATTTTAAAAAGGCATGTTTATTTTTAAGTTTTTATTCCTCATCGGTTAGTGGTTCCTTGGTAAAAGTCCTTCCTGAAGCGGTTAGCTTAGTCATTCGTGATCTATGCTTCGTACACACATTTTCCACAAGTAGTAAAGCATGCTCTGTGAATGAGTACTGCAGCCATAACCAGAGGAGCAGTCTGAGGGCATGTTGAACACTGTGAGCGTAGCATCAGTAGATTTCTGCTTCTTTAAGCCAAAATAACATTTGATGAGGTCAAATCAACCGCATGACATTTTTCTGTCTGTTGAAATGCTGTTTGGCATTTCATAAGGCCGTAACTATATCTTGGTATTTTCCTATCTGCTATTTTCAAAAGTGGAGGATATAAAGATGAGTGATTTAATCTATATGTGGGGCTTTTATTGTGAAGTAACTGAGAAAGCTGTTCTCTACATCAGTTAGTTTTTTGTTGACAAATTTGATAAAATATCAGTTTTTAGTCCGGCTGGCATGACTTTGGGTCAGAGGATTAAAGGGCTTTTATTTTATGAGTCTGGATGAACCCAAACACAAAATCCCTCAGAATGGACCAACCGCCCCTTTTACACTAATAATACAGTGTCACCAGTGGGAGTTTCACTTTATTCTCAAATACAACTGAACTCTGTATCCTAACCCCCAAAAAACTCATAAAATCGAGTTATTTAAAGTCTGTAAAATAAAATAATAATAAAAAATTTTAGCATTTTGGTCAACTATGATGTTCTAAACATCTGGATTTTTTTCCTTTTGGTATTTGATTTAAAACTCATATAAATTGATCTTTTTCTGTCTGGTTTCTTATTCTTTCATCAGTATTTTAGAGATCAGAGGCGATAACAGCGAGTCAAGGTGCCAACTATTTTTATCAGCCCGAAACCTGCAACATTAAAATAATCTTTAAAATAAACCATGAAAATATTCCATGATGGGTCATTTCTTCTATGGCACTTTACACAGAAATATGGTAAAAACTCAAATAGTTTCAATGTAAATATCAGCATTTCCTCTGTATTTACTACATTTAACCATCCTTTATGGAGTCAACCCAACTTTCATAGGAATTAGTTTTCAGGCTCATATCAGTCCCTAAAAAGTGAAGCTGCTCACAATCTGAGGATTTGACCAGTTTGGTAAGTGACTCAGTCTATTGTGGGCACAGAGCGAACACTGCGTGCTCGCATTCTTTGGGTGGATGCAGGGGCGGAGACGTGTTTCAACACACACGCACAACACAGGCGGGGGCCTTTCCCTTATGCCGTCACACGCACACACACAATGGAAAGGAAGCTGGGGATTCCTGAGATTCCTGTGAACAAAAAGGTGCGAACTCAGGCAGCCGAGCAGGCTGGGAATTTGGCCAGGTCGGCTTGAGGTGGTGGTGGGGGGTTTGATACCTAACAGGAATCACTGGAGACACAGGAACGAAATGTGAGGGAAGAGCACAGGACAGAGGGCAGACTGCTTCAGATGCAAGAACTACAATCAGCCAATCGTAGACCTGAGTGTGAAACTGAGAAGATTTGAAGACAGCAAGTGTCCTTCGCTTTGTGTGTGTTTTAAACTTTCCCAGCCACCTATTGTCTAAACTGCAGCAGTTTCACTAGATCTCCCCAGAATGATAGTGGGAGTCACTCTGAGGGGGATACGAAACATGAGCTCTGAGACGCCACAGTAAGTTTCCACGCTATTGTTAAGTGAAGCATTAAAACACCAGGAAAAACTAATATGAAAGCATAGCAGGTTTCCTTTAGTCACGAGTCAGCTTCCCTGATTACAAGAATAAAAATCACATCTCCTGACCTAAAATCTCAGGAAAGTTTTCCTAAGAAAGGAGCAGAAACGACACCTCCTGCTTCTGCGCCAAGTTCTAAAGGATTGCATGAGAAGACGAGGACACAGAGGAGCAAAGCAGCTTTCAATGCATGCACCTGTCTTTGCCAAGCTGAAGCTCTCAACCCGTGATGGACAAGAACAGACGTAACAACAACGTCATTTCATTCACTCAGACTGCACACACACACACACACACCTTTGAGTAAACATATGCTTGCAACCAACCAAGGACGGCGGATAGAAATTTGGCAGCCACACGCAAACCTACACCCAGATCTGTGTGTGTGTTCTACACTGACTATATTAGGCGAGTGTGTTTGCAGCATGGGAAGGCGTGATGTCACGGTCACGCTGGAGAGGCATGTCTCTACGTCTTATCTCCAACCACTCTGACTGTTCTCTGTGGCTCTCCACTGCCCCGCCATGACGTATGTGAGTGCGTGCGCTCATCGCCTGGAGAAAACCAACAACACACAGGGATAACCAACAGCTCCACTGTCACACGACTTTCCTCAAAGAAACATTTCCCTTTGTCAGGCACATCAGTGATGCTTGAACTTTCCATTACTTGTGCAACATCTCTGATTGAGTCACACAAATGCTTTTATTGTGACGCAAGAGTTAGTTATGAGATGAAGTTATATTAAGAATGAGCTGCTGCAGGTGTGACAGCTTCAGCATTCATTTCATTTGCTTTTTGGGTTTCAGCTTTATTTGATCATTAATGCAAATGTTAATATTTTAAGATGCCATCCTTTTAAGATGTTTTACCTCCTTTAGTTTGGATCTTTGTTACAATGTCCCCAAACTCCCAGATTTTGGTTGAATTTAGCATGATGCTATTATGAGTTAGTGTCGGGGATGAAGCTATGATGGATTAGAAGGTCGCTGCATTAAAATTACTAACATTTTCTACAAGTTTTTTCTGTTTTAATTTGTTCTTTAATAGGAATCCAGAAAAACTGCCTGAATGATCAGTGTTTTACTCGGAATGCATGTAGCTGCACAGCTAACCCTGATGCTACGCCGTCAGCTAGCTTAGAAACTCGGGCTCATACACCTTCCACTGAAGGAATAACAATAAAATTTCCTATTTGGAAATATATCTGGCTATAATAAACACACAAAGTCATCAGTTGGATGTTGGATAAAGAGCACAAAATTCTGGATGCATGTAACTTCAAACTAATGCTAAAGTTAGCATGTTTTATTCTGTAATTTACTGATCACTTTCAGGACTGTGTCTGAATCTCAGTTAGGTTCTATTTAATGAGTTTAGTTTCCCTAAAAATGAGCATATTTTACCTTAATTTAAGCAGGTAAGAAAATTTGGGAAAAAGGAAAACGATGATTCATGTTTGAAAAGAGGAAAAACCATCTTATTTCAGCTGCATAATATCTATTTACTGTCTTTAATGGGAAAATACTCATTCAGTTGTTAGAATGTCTTTTTTACCTGCTTAAATGAAGGGAAATACATGTATTTTAAAATTCTTTACCTGTTTTTTGGATTGTTTTAACAGTTTATGCTGTCTTTCATGGTTCACATGGTCTTTGTTCGTCTAGCTAACAAAGAAGCTTTTTACCCACACATCAACATCCACACAACATCAATAAACACATAAAAATGATCATCTCTGAAGAGGTTTTCCTTTACTTTGAAGTTTACGCTAATATTTGATTTTTATTTTTATTAAGAATTGTATGTCCTTTTAGTCTTGTATTGTTTAGAGATGTGTGAGTGTCTGTGGTTGCTGTTGAACTTCTTACAAACCTGCAGGACGATGAAGGACGTTTCTATTCTATTCAGTATTATGAAGTAATTAATTTAGAAGCAATCCTAATAGAAGATTAATTTGTTTTTTAATTAAAAGTTATAAAAATCTGATCAACATTATTCAGTTCTTTGGTTTGATGGTGTCATGCTGCACAGTGACTGTTTTCAGTCAAAGCTTTCAAACTTAGCAACTAGTGAACATTTTCAACACTCAAAAATAAATGTTTATCTGTTACTGCAATTACAAAATGAAATGAGGACATTATGCAGGAAACATTCTGGAAAAGATTTTACTTGAAATGTTCAATATGAACACTTCCTTGTCCATATTAAGAGGATTCAAGTTTTTTCTACTTTACTCTCGTCAGAAGATGCATCTTTTTTGCAAGCATGTTTTCTTTTTAATTAAATGATCAGAAACTTCATGAGCTGTTTATTTCGAACTAGTTTTTAACTGACAGTTATCTATTATTGTTTTGTTTTAAAACAATTCCATATAAACAACAGGTCAGCTACAATAAAACAGCATATTTGTCATACTGGATCATAATGTTAATAAGCTGCATGGAAAAGTTTTCCCCCTGAAGTCCAGAATAGATGATGCCTAACATTTTTAATCTCCACCTTAAAAAATCCCAAGGGATTGAGTTCTCATTACCCAGTACAGCAGGCAGCCATCTTTAAAGGAACCCTGCCTGTTTGTGCCTCCCATCAACTCTAACCCCTCCCCTCTGCTCCTACCCCCCCACCCTTCCTCTTCCTTTCAGAGAGACTGTCCCTTTCTCCTGCGCGTTGGCAGCCACACAGCGTAGGTGGTGTGAAGGCGGCGTCTCCTCCGGCTGCCCCATGGGCTGCCCCCAGGGCGGCCACGGGTCACACTGTGTGTGTGTGTTCTGCTTGGTGGCTGTGTGAGCAGTGGCAGCAACGGACGCCTTCTTCCAGACGCTGCACTGGAAGCATCTTGTGAAACGTTCCCGCCTCCCTCGGCCTTTCCTGCTCTCGCTTCCCCGTCCCTCACACGCCTTCTCTCGTCCACATGCCAATATCACCCCTCCAGCACTTCCCACCTACGCCCCTCTCCCCATCTCACACTGCTCCACACCCACTCAGCCCACGCTGCGCTCCAACGTCCCCAGACTGGTGGACTCCTTGAAGGCTTCCTGGAGAACCACCTTCCATTATCAGAACCACCGGCCAAGCCCACAAACATTGGCAGCGCTTAAGAAATCTGCTGAAATGGAACTAAAACAGCTTCAGATGTTCTCAGCATCAACCTGGAAGAAGGCTGGAGGACTGATAGTGATCTTTGGAAAGAAATCAGTCGCTTCTCCAGCATCAGAGAGAGAGAGAGAGAGAGAGAGAGAGAGAGAGAGAGAGAGAGAGAGAGAGAGAGAGAGAGAGAGAGAGACAAACA
>JAUZNJ010096293.1:8997-21784 GCA_034780135.1 Jordanella pulchra
CTAGGAATTACAGGTCTTTATTTGTAGCAAAGGTAAATAAATATATATTGTTTTCGTCTCACTCTCATATAATCCACTAATATATGTTGGTCATCATATAAAAAGCAAACAAAAGCTGCTGTTATAAAACGACAAAAGGAAACTATTAATGAGTGTGAATACTGTTGCTAGACTTGTCCGATGAAGCTAAATATTCAACAAATATCAATGGAGTTGAATAAATCATAAACCGGAACTAAATGTGCAACCAGATTTGTTCAAGTCATGCACTGCAACATGCATCACTTACTTGTTTGTTTTTGCGTTCCTTTTCGCGCTAAAAGCAACCAGACAGAAAACAGTATAAATATATTTGTAGAAATCTGCCTCCCACCGTATATTATAATAGTGTTTGGAGCATTAAACAGGGATACATACACCCCCTCTCGTCTGCCATACATGATGTAGACCAGCAGCAGAAACAGAAGGATGGCAATGATCAGGGGAACGATCACTGTCACAATGTAATCTGGGAAATAGTCTCTGCTTGGGGGAGACTCTGGAGGGTTGAAGTAACCCCCACCCTCTAAGATCCCAGAGCCCATTGTGGGAGCAGGCGGCTCAGGCTCCAGCTTTGTTAAATCAAACTGCAGGAACAGACAGATAAGTGGGATTTCTGGTTATAGCAACTATTAAGAACAAACATGAAAAGACGGCAGAGGTGTTATAGTGACTCAAAGATCCACTTCACCATCTTACACATTCCTGCATCAGGTGGATTTTACAGTAAAAAGATTTAAAAAAACGAGTTTTATTAGATGATTTGATTCAGTGTCTGCATTCAGTCTCATTTTAAAATTATTTACATCAATTGGATTATGAGGATGATTTACTGGTTCTAAAACTTCTGTTTGCTTCCGATGAAGCCGTTCTTTAGCTGATTGGATGCTTGCTTTGATTCAAGCATTTAGAATTTAACTTTAACAAAAATGTCACTTCTATTACTATGTATGCTTACCTATATAATGAATGAAAAAACTCTCATTTACACTTCCCATTACTCATAGTCTCATAGTAAAATTAATGACATTGTTACATTCAAATTTAACAAAACAAACACATAAATAGTTAAAAAAGTTATGTGTGTTGATATGCATGGTGGTAAAACCTTTGTGAAGCAGGATGTCTCACCAGCTCCGTCCTGCACCAGGTGATGCAGTTGCTGGGGATTTTACAGAAGTTGCACTCTCCAGGTATCTTCACTTTAGCCCCTGTTGCACACCCCCTTTGGTAATCTGGTGACATCACCCTCTGCAAACACCTGGAGAAGTACTTGTTGGACCCCACCTTTACGTACACACTGAGACATGGCAGATTTTAAATAAACATTCATTTTATGGATTCCTTTTTGTTTTGTTTTTACAGATGCCTCTTCTTACCCCTCATAATGTCCAGCAAGAGGTAGAGGAACTCTGCCTCCGCGATCGAGGGCGTTGCTAATGTTGATCATTTCCAAGGCCGCATTGTTCCAAAGCTTCTGCAGATCCTGCATTATCTCAGTTTGAACAGAAGAGGGCAGCACCTTCTCAACTTCTCTCAGCTGGATGAAGAACTCAGCTTGATAGGGCAGCATCTTTGCTGTAGGGGAAATCTGCATTTAATTCGTTTCAAGCCTCCTTGATTCTTTCTGGTTTGACTATTATTGAGCATACACTTGTATAGATAAAAAAAATTAATGAAATAAAAAAAATACACACCTGGAACAACTTTGATAACAAGTAGCTCTCTGGCTGAATCAAAGCTGACTTTGTTGATTGCATGGATCTGTGAGGGAAGGTGATGCTTAGTTTACAAAAGGTTAGTGACCTTGTAGAGCCTAAGCTTTCATCTTGGCATATTTATAATTATTTTTTCTTTTTTTGGGGGTGTAATTAATTAATTAATATTTTTAAACTAAAATAAGTTGATTTAAACTGGTTTGTTTCCCGGCACTGTCCCAGCTTTTAGGCATAGCACATGTAATTTAGTCGTCATTATTTAATGGAAGCCACCTACATCAATGGCATCAATGGAGGTTCTAGAACAGATTTATCAAGGGTGTTTGGTCGGGGCCGGCGTTTTTTAATGTTGGAACTGGACAAATGAATGAAAACAAGACAACAGGGAAATATTTCATTATTTGATACAATGAGTGAGACACAGAAACAGCTCCTGAGCTGCAGGTTAAACCCCTGATCTAGAAAGTAAAAAACTATAGTGCTTTCTTAATGCATCTGAAGCTAAACGCATAGCAGCTTTATTTTTAAGTCATTAATGTTATTCTTTACACATTTTAAATCTAACTGATTCGGAGCTCCAGTCAGTTACAGTTTATGTGCCAGAGTATATAGTAAAACAATTTGATTTAGTGTTTGGGGCCAAAAGAGGGGCCAGGACCAGGTCCACAAGGGCTCTGGCTCCTGTTGATCCATGACTGGCATTGAATCAGGCCCACAGCATGACGCTGCTACTACAATGATTAGCAGTGCAAAAGCTTCACATCCAGATTAAGTTTGAATCATTTTCAGACCTCCTCTCATCTTGGTTTCATTTTCCTTCTGCTATGTTCATATTAGATTGATCTACAGCATTTGAGAAGACATGAAATTTATCTAGCAAGGCTGAATTTAACTTCCCAGCAACCTCAGGAGAAAAAGTTAAAGGTTGATTCGCTCCCCTGCGTAAACCAAACATGGGAACATTTTATTTTTCTCACTAACTCTGCTTCCTTGCTTTGTTAACAATATTTTTTTAGTTCTATTATATTTAAGGAAACATTTGCACAGTTTTAAAAGCTTTTGTACCATTTGTTAAGCTTCTGCCTGGTAACTTGTTTTTCAATGTGTTTTAGGAAAGAAAACTTAACAAGACAATAAGAAAGTAAGAAAAACTGCAGTTTAAATAACTGAAATTGTTTTTATTTATAGGATACAAGCTAGTTGTGATGTTCCAAGCAGAGGTGACGCTTTCGTCTCCACCTAACCCTAAAACATATTAGTCATCTATCAATAGATTCTACTTGATTAAAATCACAGAGACACTTTACATTTTTAAACATACTTTTTCTAGATGACTTTGTTGTTTTGTTTTTCTATCAGCTATTAAAATAGCTGCCAGAGAAAAGACCAAACACTTTTATCTCTAGATTTGACAGCAGAGGTTGATGATTATTGTTGTGGAAAAAAAACAAAAACAAAACAAAACTGCAGACCTCAATGAAATATTTGCCTGGAGACATCGGCGTGCCGTACAGGAAACCGTTATCAAAGCTGTGCCTTTGGATGAAGCGCAGCCACTCAGGGAGGTCAGGAAAACCCTGCATGTTGCACTTAAAATTCATGGGGTCATCATGTAGAAGCCCAGCTGTATAACATCAACAAATGTAACAGTGGGAAACAATTTTCTGTGTTGTTATGTCTCTGTTATCTTAAGTAAAACCAAACACAGCGATTCGACTTACTGTAGAGTTTTGACAAGGGCTCAAAGTCATTCTGGAAATTCTCTCTCATCACCTCGTATATAAACAGCCTCCCCACAGGAATGGTAAATTTGATTTCCGCACTGATCCCATTCAAGCTGGCAGCAATGACTGAATGGAAGTAAAATAAAAAAGCGATGATTGTTAAACGTAAAGAAAAAAACGTCATAAAATTTAGAAAAAAACTGACTGAAACAGAGAAAGCGGTTGGTTGCTTATTCAGAGCTGAAATCAAATAAGATGTCTGCTTTAAACAAAGCAGACCTGAATCTAAAATGAAACAACACCTGGTGTATTTAATTACACGAAGCTTGATGTTTCAGGGTTAAACTTGCCTGCTAAAATGAAAAACCAGCTCTTATGTTCCGCCATCTTCTTTTGGCCTTTGACTGACAGAGCCAGCTGCACTGTCAGAGTTATTTTTACCTCCCTCACCTAACAACATCCGGAGCGTCATCTGTCTGGAAACTGAGAACTGTAGTGAATAACTGTGGAGTGGAGGAAAAATAACAGCTATGCCCCCTCTTTTACTCTGATACTCCTAAAACAAAACCTAGTGCAACCAATTTACTTCAGAGGTGCTACAATGAAAGTACACCTTGGTGTGATTTTACCTTTGCATTGGTAAATAGATAGTATTCCTGAAACCGTTATCCCCGCATTGATCTACAATGGTGGCAGCATTAGGGCTCTCCAGGAGAAAATCTATTAGATGCTGCAAACAAGTTCAGACAGAGGCAGAGAGCTATAAGGAAATAGTTTAAATCAAAGCCCGTTGTGTTGGAATAAAAACTGTATTTGGATCTTAGTCCAACTTAACTGAGTTTAAGATATCATGTTTAAGATATTTAAGGTTCAGTTTCCTGATTCTACAAAATACTGAGTATAAACAGTGAGCATGATTCCAGTTTCATTTCTAGTCATGAAACTGCTTTTAGACCCCATTTAAATCCCACAATGAACATTTCCTCTATAGTGTAAAGGTAAAAGAACCATTTCAAGACTTAAAACGCTGGGATTTTAATTCAGGACATAGAACTTAGATTTACATTTCAAATATAAATCTATCAAATCTTTGATCTCATGCTTGTGAATGTAAAACTCTACTCTTATTCTGTCATGATGTATCTACCGCAGTTGCATGTCTTTAACATCTAAGCTGTCCTTTTGTAAATTGTTGAATCTAAAATAGTGGGGATGGGTTTTTTTTCAAGCAAAAAGTACAGATAAGGCTTTTTTAAACATGGCCACAGCACAGAGCAAGAACTACAATCCAGGAAGCAACAATCTGTTTTTCACATAACGGGATCGCTATTGGCCAAGAGGGTTTGACGTAGTGAAATTTTACTGGGTCCTAAAGCCGTTGGGTCAATTCACAGATTGAACCGTAAAGACAAATGGATTTTCATTTTATATGTAAAAGATGTTCTGCAAAATGTTTGAAGGTTAAAATGTAAATTTTCTAGTTCTTAAATATTAGTTTAAATAGTTTTTAAATATATAAACATTGTTAGTCTTAATTTGTGATGGACTTTGAAACTTATTATGTTAATTATTTATGTTATAGAAATAAATTGACTGGGTTTTAGTATTACGTAACATATAGTGTCTTTATAAACCTTAATCAGAAACGGTTTTTGATCCGAGTAAAAGTTTCCCCCTCCCAAAATGAACGCACTGCTTTTTGGATGTTAAAAGACGCCACAATTCAATCATTAAAAAAGTTTAGCAAAAAGAATGAATAAGAAAATCCAAGTTTTAACTAATATACAAAGTTAAAAGTTAATTTATGGAAATAAACAATATCGAAATATAGAAATAAACACAGATAAAATCTAATAATTAGATGCATAAACTGTTAAACCCAATTTAATAATATATATTTTTATGGATGATATTTAAATATCCTGCATGAATGTCTAATTAAAGTTTCAATTTAAACAGCATTTCAGCAGTTTGCTAAATCTGAATCTCGATTATGTTGTTTTTTTAAGCAGGAACTGTTAAAATGCATGTTTCAAAGGACACACTGCTTTGTAGTGCCATGGTAGTGAACTTACACCTATTTTTTAGAACGCTATGAAACTGAAAAAAATAATCTTGTTCCTAATCAGTTCTTTAATTTTCTGAAATAACTGTTGTTGGGAGTCTCGGTAGTTTATTTGAATAACTATTTTTAATGGCTTATCTGCAGAGGTTTGGTTAGAGGGCGGGCATTATGACCCGGGAGCCTCCTCCTGCATGCAGCAGCAGCAGCAGCAGCAGCCTGCCGCTACAGGAGGACCAGAAATCTGCAGCTCACAGAATGAAGAGATCAAAATGATGCTGCCTCCAAAAAGGGATTAAACGTAAGCAATCAGCCTCCAGTTTGGGCTAAATCCGCCGCTCATCTCTGCTTTTTTATCTTTGCGCGTAAATATTTGAAGGATTGCTGCAGATATCCAGGAGGTTTAGGTTTGCATCGGTGCGTCTGCATGCGAGCTAATGACAGATGCATCGTGCTCACTTTCTCTGACAATTGCAGCGGATGCAGGAAGGCCTTTGATGCGATCTGTTGTCTGTGTTTAGTTGCTCGCCTCGCTGGGAATCCGCCACCAGGTGGAGGACAACAGATTTAGGGGGCGTGTAAGGGAGACATGAGGTCGCTGAGCATCCGCCGCGACGCCTGACCGATCATGATGAAGACCGAATCCACATCCAAGAGCACCGGCTCCACGCTCAGGAGCCCGTCTCCGCACAGGAACGCGTACGAGGCGGGGATGCAGGCCCTGAAGCCGGTTAAAGACGGGGCCGCCAACGGGGACGTGCAGGAGGGCCCCCGGGGCCGCAGGTACGGCTCCAACGTGCATCGCATCAAAAACATGTTCCAGCAGATGCAGACCACGACCGGGGGCGACCTGGAGGCGGAAGACGGCGGCAGGACGGTGCGACTATCCCTGCCCAGAGCCGGCAGCCTGAATGAAAACGTGGACCACAGCGCGCTGCTGAAGCTCGGATCCACAGTGTCCGAACGGGTCAGCAAGTTCGACCCCAAAACCGAGAACGGGCATCAGCGGGCCTCCTCACCCAGCTACTCCAAGCTGCAGGAGACCCGCCGCATCTTCGAGCAGCAGCAGCAGGAGAAACAGGAGAGGCTGGAGAAGCTGGGCACCACCAGGGTGCTGCTGAAGACCGACAAGGCCCCCGGCTTCCAGGATGGCAGGCTGGACATGGTGTCTCGCTTTAACGGCAGCACAGAGTCCCTGGACAGCCTGGACACCAGCGAGGCAGTGTCCCCCACAGTGAGTCAGCTGAGCGCCGTGTTTGAGAGGGCGGCTGAGCTCCGGAACAACCTCCACAGGCTGTCCTCAACACCACCCCTCCCTTCCAGAGTGGTCAGCGCCAAGGTGGGGGTGCTGAACTCAAAGATAATCACCAAGAGGGTTAGTGCCTTTGCATCGGGCCACCAGGAGGATGAGATAAGCAATCAGAAGGGGAGAGAGGGCCCCCCCAGGGGCCTTAAAGGAAGGGCCACTCCCCCATCTGAAAGCATCAATGGAAGCAAGTGTCCCCCAACTGCTGAGCATTCTAGTCATGCAGGAGAGTCCATCGAGCAGAGAGAAAAGACTGTCGTAGATGTTGGTGTGGAGGCCAAAGAGATTGTGCAACGTGAAAATCTGCCTGAGGTCGAGGGGTCAAACAGCACAACCCTGCAAGGGGAGTCTGTGGAGAACGGGGAGGCTGCTGCAGAAAACAAAAGTCCTCCAAAGACTGACGAGACACAGGAGGAGGGGAAAGAGGACGAGGACGACAGGACTCAAAGCAAGGTGGACTATGACCTCACCAACATCAGCACCTGCAGCACCATGGGGGACGATTATGAAGAGAGCCAGAAGGACGAGGAGGAAGAGGGCGATGAGCGCTATGAGCCAGAGTCCAGCTGCGTGGAGATTCCTGGGCTGCCTGTGGAGGAGGACCCGCCCCCTGCCAGGAAGATCCGTTTCAGCACCGAGCCAATCAAGGTAAGGAGGGATGCAGCAGTCAGACCCCCCATGCTAGCTGAAATAAACAGTCAGGCTCTAGAGAAGGTTTACTTAAAAACAAAAAAAGCAAAACAAAAAACAACATATCCAGAGGTCTGTTGTTTTTAACAAGCAGTTGTGGAAATACAGTAAAAAAAAACTCAGCTGGGTTGTAAAGCAGGAATTTAGACAATGGATTTCATGGAATATGAAACTTCAAAAATATCAAGGATTTTCTTCTTAGGTTTCTGGGATCACAAGATTTTGACAAAGACATTCTGAAGCAATGGAAATGGATCTGGATTGTAGTTCTCAGATGGCTCCCATAGGTCTGTCTGCCTGGTGATGTTTTTTAGGAATGTTGCAGATCTGTCACAAACCTTGAGCCTTGAAGTATCTTATTAAGGTTTCAGATATAAGAGTTCATTTAGTTTTTAATATGAATTTTACTAGAAATGATGGCAGAGGAGGGCTGTACGGTGGAGCAGTGGGTAGCGCTGTTGCCTTGCAGCATGGAGTTTGCATGTTCTCCTTGTGCATGCGTGGGTTCTCTCCGGATACTCCGGCATCCTCCCACATTCCAAAAACATGACTGTTAGGTCAATTGGCATCTCTCAATTGTCCCTAGGTGTGAGTGTGTGTGTGCATGGTTGTTTGTCCTTGTGTGTCTATGTGTTGCCCTGCGACAGACTGGCGTCCTGTCCTGGGTGGACCCCGCCTTACGCCCATAAGCTGCCGTAGATAGGCACCGGCCCAACCGTGACCCTGACGGATGAAGCGGGAGAAGATGGATGGATGGATGGATGGCAGAGGACCTTTTAGTCGTCTTCACCACCTGTATTTAACCTTCTAGTCACTAGAGATGTTCGCTCTGTATCTTCCAGTTTAACACCCTTAAAAGCAACATGAAACACTACACTTTGGATAAGTTAAACAGTTCCAGATTAAATCCTACATCAGAGAACCAAAAATGTGACTCTTCAGGTTATTTTCATGCCTAAAAAAATTATAATTGTATCTATAATTAAGCTGATACTTGGGTCAAAAGTTACAAAGTGTTACTTAAAATGTTAACAATTTTGAAAAATAAATACAATATATATGGATAAAATGCATAAGATGATGCTTTATAAGGGATACGTCACATTTAGAATGCTTTAAATCAAGAAACTGTTAATATAAGATGAATAAAAGCAGTTTTCAAGAATGGTTTTATTCATTAAGAGTAAAAAAACATCCTCTAAATCACCTTTATGATATCTTGCCTTCTTCATGTCGCCTGTCTGGTTTTATTCAAGAGATTTAATGATTTCACCGGTCGGGAGGTAATCAGGCCTGGGAACATTAAGACAAACTGGCTAATTTTATTACTTGATTCAAAATTAAGTCATGATTGAATAATAAGATTTGGTTCAGTTAAATAGCAATAATTCCCAACAAACATTCCCTTAAATGCACCTGTGGGGCGTTTTGCCACCAAATAAAGAAATTTGAATAAAAGCATTTTGAAAAATTACGCAATATTTTACATTACATTGTGATTAAAGACCTAAATAAGGCAACTGTAATAAAAAATAGGCATATTTGTTAAAAGCTGACAGTCAAAAGTCTGGGATCGTTTATTCTATGAAGTTCGATTCTAAACAGTTCAGGTAAACAAAGGGAGATTCTGTTTCCATGTGTTTTAGTGCATCTCATGTGAAAAGCAAAGAAAATGCTTTCTTTCACCAGATGGCTCAGGACTGGTAAGATTAGGTCCTTGTCAAAGGAGTCTTAGATATCTGTACTTGCTGGTAATAGGAGATCAGTTCCAAAGGCTAACCATGTTCATTTTATTCCTAGAAAAACAATAGGAACTCCAACAGAAATTAGCTCTGCTTATTGAGAAGGTTTCCCTGGGACATTGGTCAATATAAAGATATTGCACCTGCACATTATCATAAGCAAGTCATTTTTATAGCTTTTCAAAATGTTTTACCAGTTTCTATAAACAGCCATCCTATTTTATAATTAAATTAAACTGATAAACACACTTAAGTCTAAAAAGAAAATTGAATGGGATATTGAGATCAATGAAGGTTGAAATAGGTTTCAGTGTTATCTTTCCATGCACAGGTAGGATTTTATAGTGAGGAAAGGATTCCATGAGTATTTTAAGGAACTTTACAAGAAAGATTAAACTTTTTAAAATAATTATGTTGTCCCCTTAATATAATCTTACCGGTAAAAAGACATCTGGAAGGAAGCAAAGTCCTTTTCACAGCCTTTTGGTCCAAAGGAACCGATCTGTTGCAGAATGAACTCTCCTGGTCTTGATGCTGGAAAACTTCTGTTGAGAGGGCATCAGCTCCAGAGCCCCTATCAAAGTAAGATCAAATATTCAGACACTTTTTACTTAATGTAAAAAAAAAAAAAGTGCATTACATGTTGTGATTAGAGAGGGCACCAGCTGATCACAATACATCGTCTGATTGCTCAGAATATTTCCTCTAAACATGTTGAATGTGACCTTGGAGATAATCTGCTGGGCTGCAGTCCTAACTAGTGTCTCTGTCAGCATTTATGCAGAAGCTGCTCAGCTTATTTCACCCTCAGACAAATGCTGACATTTTTATTCCCCCCCCCCCACTGGGATTAGTAGACCAATGAAATCCAGACATTGTACAAGCTAGATGCTTATAGATGGTTCTGCATTTCTGCCTTGCAGCTAAAATCTGCCATAATGGAAATTTTAAGTAATAAAACTTATTAGTGTACAGCAATAGAAAACATTGCATGGCATTTGGAGTCATTAAAAGATTGGTTATTGAAAGGAAGCTGGTATGTGAGCTACAGACTTCAGCTGCTGCACATCTGACCATGAAAAGAGGCAGCGATGCATCAGTGGGCAGTGATGTTTATGAATATGGCTTAACTGAACTCTGCATTAAATCACTTTGTGTCATTTAGTAAAAACAAAATAAATGTAATTTATGTATAACACGGTCTGGCATGTTAAGCTATCTGCAACGTGCAAAGACACTTCTGCCTGAAAATGGCAAAATGAAAGCACTTCCAGGCTTCTATTTACTTGATGCACTTTGTCTTGTTCATTATGTGGTAAAATACAAATTAAAAGTAATATTCAGATACAAGTGATCGAAAATATGGATTTAGAAAATAGTTTATAACATTATTCAATACTCCCTTAATCAGAGAATGGGAAAAATACTGATTTAATGCAAGATATAAGGAAGGAGTGGATGATATGAAGATGGGGGTTAAAGGGTTTTCTTTTGGTCACTGCAAAGAAAAAAAAAACACTTTGGTTTGTTTAAAAATTCAGCTTGAACTGGTCTGATCTAGTTTCTTTTATTTTCCTTAGAATGTAAATTTGAAAAAAGGCAAAAAAAGTTCAATTTTCCTTTGAATTAGGGTGGCCACACGTCCGGTTTTAAGACGGACAGTCCGGTTTTTTAAAAGGTCTGTCCTTCATCCGCCGTTGCTTTGAGACGGACAGCCATTTGTGAAAAGCATACATATTTAAGAGCAAATTTTAAAAATGATATACACTTAAATAAAAAAATAATTTCATCATAACCCACTTTGGCAGATTCCATTAATCCATCCGTTTTCTGACATGCATTATGCAGATCCCTCATTGGCAGAGGCGGACTTAGGCAGCTGCCTTGGGCCCCAAGTTCCTAGGGGCCCCGTAGAAATCCTCATGCACTTATGGTTGCACTTATAACAGTTACTTATTTACACACATACATGAATAATTTTATGATTAAAATCCTCACGCTAAAAACATCAGCAGAATGCATATAGTATTGTGTCTGCTGCCCCCCCCCTTCAGTCTCCATTACACTGGACCAGTCCATCTCACTGCGCATGTCCGTAAGACAGCGGCAAAACGAAAACAAACGGCGCGAAGTGGCGAGTAAGATAGAGGAAAATACCAGTAGAGAAAATAAAGATGAAAAGAAGCTGCGGTTCTGAAAAGAGGTGGAAGAAGGAGGAAAATAGAAAGTAATAGAAAGATAGAAAACTTTGAACTAATCTGACTTTGTGATTTGAATGATTGTCCTTGTGAAGAGCCTTGAGATGACATGTGTTCATGATGACATGAGAATCAAAGCTGAATTTAAGTTAATTTCATTGTTGAGGAGCTTCAGTAGCAGAACAATGGTCACAGATTAAAAAGTGAATTTGTTCTGCATTCAAAACATTAGAAACCATGTAACTTAAGAGAGTTGTTAACAACTGTCACCCTGCATTAAAAATAATCCCTCAGTGATCAAACTTTCCATTAATAGAGTTTTAATGTGTGTTCATTTATTATGGGAGATGTTTAAGGTGGGAATATTTTTGAATTAATTCATGTAGAGTTTTTGGTTAAGAAGTCGCCTCACAAAGGAGAACTATTTCAGTTTATCACAACAACCGAATATATGAATGAAAGAAGGAACATGTTCATATAATCAATGTTTGGAAATCTCATTATGAACCAAATCATTTAAAGTGCTTTTAGGATCCTACTTTTGGGCTAAGACTCAAGAAATTTCAGTTTCTGAGATTCTTTGAGTTTAAAAACTTTCAGAATAATCAAAAATTCAGATAAAGTCTTTTTTCTAAATAACTCTGTTAGCTTGATGTTCTTTAGTGACATTGTTTTTTCATCTGCTGCATTAAAAATAAATGAAGAAAAATATAAGAAAATAACATTTTATGCAACTTTCTTGTTTAATTGATATTTATTTCTTGAAGAAACAAATTATTAATATTTTTCCCCTATTATTTTTTTTTTTTACAAGTATCTTGTATATTTCCTTCAAACCTCCTTTAAGGTGCTAAAAGCCTTGAGTTAACAGTGGATAGAATATAATTTAACTTTATTGTCATTGCACTGTCGCAAGTACAAGCAAATGTAGTTTGCATCTATCCAGAAGTGCTATACAGGATATAAATATTTATTTACAGGGATGATTAAAAAATAAAATGTTCTGTATAAATATAATATAAATATGGGGGCTATATGCACATATTATACGGACTATGCAGATTATAGAGAATATAATGTTAAGAATGGATATAAAAATGTTAGATTGTATATGTATTAGTAGGTTTATAATACAAGATAGATCATGGTAAATAAGATTTACAGATTATTTGCAGATTATGTATGTGTGTGTGAGGGGAACAGTCCTTGCATATGCTATTGTTGTATGGGGGGATGGTGGGGGACAGTCCTTATAGTTTGTGTCAGGAGGCGTTCAGGAGCGTGACAGCAGTGGGAAAGAAGCTGTTC
>JAUZNJ010096304.1:7509-21782 GCA_034780135.1 Jordanella pulchra
CCCCCCCCCCCCCCCCTATGTGTCCTTTATTTGGTTTTCTTTCTGGTTTTGTAGTATTGGGTTATTCTACATTCTTTTAGAATTAACTCATATGTCTGTAGTTTTACCACTGGAACAGAATTTTGCTCCTTAATATCTAAGAAATAGAGATCAGATTCACCTTGAATGGCTCGACTCAACACAAAGCTTTTTTACATGTGGACACAAAGTCCACATGTAAAAAAGCTCTGTCTTTTCTGCTTCATTTGTTAGACAGTTTATCATACTCTTTCAGTGACTATTGTAGAAAAAATTTCAAGCAGACTAAATACGGACTTTATCTTAGAGTTTTGTTTTCTGTCTGTCTGTCCGTCCGTCCGTCCGTCCATCCATCCCACCCTCCCTGCAGAGTCCATGGGGATGGATGGACCAAACAGAACCAGGGTTGTTCTCGACCATCACCACCAGTCAGAAAGAGGGCCAACGGTCTGCCTTGAGGCCTAAAGGAGAAGCCAATGAGCCAATGGGGTTTGATGGAGGGCGGGTCAAAGCGTGGCTGAGGGTCCAAAACTCCTCCACAGCAGAGAACCTGAGTTCCTGTTCTGGAGTGACGCAGACTGATGATAAGGTGTGTTGCTGTTTTCAGTTCTCTGTGATGCTCAGTAACCAGTTTTTTCTTTCAGTGAAACGTTGATTTCTGGATTTGTGTGAATCCTGGATTTGGACCGATTGTTTGGTCACCTAATGTAGACTGGACTTTTGTCTAGATTTGGATCATTTGGGTTTAGAACCTTAAAGCTGCGCCTGGTTCCAGAGACCAGAACAAGTCTCTCGGCCTTTGTGTAAGAGTGGTGAGAAGAAGTTCTGTTTGCAGTTTGGTATGTGTCACGTAGGAGACACAGTAAACAAGGAAGAAGGTCAGTTGGACGATGTAGAAGATGACCACAGTTCATTTCCCTGAGCAGTAGAACAAGGAGGTGGCAGCGTCATGCTGCTGGGATACTCCTTCCACATGAGTTTTATAAATGGCCACAAAAAGTCCAACCAGACGGTGGCTGGAGGAGTTGCAGAGCCTTAAAAAGAACTTTGTTTGGGTCCAGCTCCTTTACTGCTTGGTTAGAATGTGGTTCTGATGGACTTCAGTGCTTCAGAGGAAGAATGTAAGTCTTTAAAGATGATTATCTTCACTTCTACCGATATCTAAATCCTTTGGAACACCTTATTCAGGATTTGTTCTGGTGTTGACAGTAACGCAGCGTGGTGTAGGTTGTCTCCCTCTATCCTGCTCAATGATATGCCCTCAGACGAGATGTTGGATAAGGGCAGCCTGGGATGGGAAGGCATTATTATGATCTCTGCATGTCTTCTTTTTGAAGCCGTTCTAATCAATGTCCTGGATCCAAACCATGAGGATGTGAAACACTAGAAACTTCCAGGTTGAATGAAATGTGTTGGATCTGTTTTCTGATCATTACCTGCATTTATCTCAGCAGTTGGTGCAGTTTTAGGGATTTCTCTGCAGATATTAAGCTCTGACTGTCAGTCCTACTTGGTTTAGCTTCTCCTCTTTCTCTCCATTAGCCTCTATTTTCTGCCCTTCTCTCTCATTACTGCTGAAAGCATCTATTTATTTTCCGCTTCCTGTTTGCAGCGCTGAGCTTCTCAGGCGGCCTGATGAATCTATAAAGCCTGGATTTATGCATCAAGTCTCTCTGCACTTTGACCGTCCCTATGAAATCAGGAGCGAAACTCTACAGCCTACTTGCATCTGCTTTTCTCCCTCTGTCTCTTTCCTACCTCTTATTTCCCTCCATTTCTCCCTCCATCTGTGAAAGAATTTATTTTGTAGCCAAGTCACTCTGCTTACCCTTGAGGCAAATTACAGAAAAAACCTTCATGTTTTTGGGGGACCAAATACTTACTTCTGTCAGTCTATTTCATTCTTAATTTCAAGATTAATGTGAAATTAAGATGAGTTTGTTCAAAACTGATTTTTTTTTTAGTAGATGAGCAAACAGAATTGGCAGGATATCAGTAATTCGTCAGCTGCATTGGGGTATATCTTGTCTGGTAGGATCCACCATATGATTGTCTGAATCTATCCAATTTGTGCCCCCATCTAACCATTAGAACTTGTCCCAGGAGTCTGCAACCTGTGGCTATCTGGACCTCACACAGGGGTTTTTAAGAACTTAACAACCAGTTAATGTTTTAACAAATACAGGAGGTTTTAAGGCTGAATAACTACTTTACATTTGTGCATGAGAATGACCTTAGAGGTACCAGTAATGTTTTTCAGTGGGTTTGCAACGATCAATCACGATCTTTAAAAGCCTGACATAACATCCGAGTAAACTGATACTGATTTTTGTTCATCAGTTTTCATGGAACCGCAAAATACACCTTCAATGTTTCAATACTATTTTGTTGAAAAAAGAAGATAGCACCCATGAAACAATAAATACTTTTTCACTGCACATGATATAATGCTCTCAAATTAAAATAAAGTTTTAGTGCATTGATGGTGGCCTTTGGAGAGGTAGATAAGATCGGTTTTACATCTAGTATCAGCCGATCAGCAATCTCTCAAAATTGAGAAAATGGAGGCTGAACAATCGACTGACCCATTAATGTGTACCCTATTTCTTTTTTTTAGATTTTATTCTTTGATCATTAGTTTTTCCACGAATAGCATCCTATGGAAGAAAATGTATCCATCCTTTATTTTGCAAACCATATTCTGTCCTTTTAAACCTAGAAAAATATAAATCTTTTTTTTTTTATTTTTAAAATGATCAAAAAGTAAGTATTTTATCCATAAACTTGACTGGGGAAACAATGGCTCATTGGGTGTGAAGGTTTGAGACCTCTTATCTGTCAAATCAGGGGCCCCTGTCTGACCATTAGAATCTGTCTAATAAAGGGCCTTTGTCCAACTTCCTCATGTTTCTGCTTCCATCTGTATCTTTAGTACTGTGAGGACGCTAATGCATTGAACCAGTTACATCTTCATATTAGCAGTCGGCATCATGATGACAACACCCAGCATCCTCTTCCTGTCCCTTTGAAATCATCTTGTGACCTGGAAGGAAAATCTTCAGCAGATGACGTGAAGCAGCCTCAGCAGTTGGCTTTACAGGTGAGGCTCAGCAGATTTCATTCAGAGATGTTTGTTGTCAGCAGGATCATCACTCCTTCTCAAAATGTGTGGGTGATGTTTATCAGACAGTCTGTATCCTGACGGGTTTTTCTCAGAACTTACTACTAGAAGCTTTGTGTTCTTTAGGATGAAGATGGGTTGTCCTGCTGTGAAGAAGCGGATCTGCTTCTCTCTGAGCAGAGGTGAGAAACTCACAAACACTCAGCAGCTCCTGCAGCTAAAGAGCAAATGGCTTGTATTCACAACCAGCAATGGGAGCTGCTTCTGTTTTTTTTCTATTCCTCTGCTAAATGAAAAGATCCAAGCTTAGCAAAAAAAAATAGATGATGTACAGAGCCAGAATCTCAATGGAAACAAAACCAGAACCTGTTCCTTCTATGCTCACAGTCACACCCCAGACAGCAGACCCTCCTCTTCTTCTTCTTCCTCCTCCTACTCCTCATCAGGACTCCTCTACTTCCTCCTGGTCACAGCAGTCGCTCTTATGGCCAGCCTGATCTGGGTCGCCATGGAGCCTCCGTGCCACCGTAGCAACAGGATGCCACGGTCCCTCCACCTGACACTTAGCTATGTTAATGGACCACCGCCGACCTGAAACCCAGTCAAGTTCTCTCTAGGTCAAAGGTCATCCTTCAGGATCAAATGAAGTCCTCTTGATGATCCCCTCTGATCCTTCCAGAACTAAACCCACTTCCTTTAGCTTGAGTTCAAATGTCCCAAAGCCGTGTTTGCTTAGAGTCTCATTCATTATTTAGATGTGGCTTATGTGGTTCTGCTGCTGTCTGAACTCAAAGACCCAAACAGCCCCTGAAAGACATTTTCATCTCGGGTCACATGATACTTTGTTAGAAAACATGTTTCTTTGCTACCTTAGCGAATTTTTACAGATCACTCGGTGAAAGACAAGCTTCCAATCTTCATTTAGATAACTCGGATAAAAGCGGGTTTGGACCCTTTGGTTGGTTTTGTTTCAAAGGAAGGAGATGTGGGGGAAAAAAATATTATTCTTTACCAGAGAAACCTTTAATCCACAGAGTTTGTAAATTAAAACAGTATAATAATCTGTCGCAATCATCTGCTGTAAATGTTTGATTTCAGAGGAACTTTTTGCTAAAATGGGTTAAATTAACCCCTCCACTGACATTTGGGAAACCAAGGTGATTTGTTTGAATCTTTTGGTTCTTAATAGATGGGATGTTGTGGAAAACTTTCAGGGATGTGATTGGGAGGCAGGATTTTCTTTTCATTTTTTTGTTGTTCCTGCGAGCTTCCCAGCCGTCGCTGTTACAGTTGGAAGGATAGAGCATTCCTCTGAAACGGATCTCAATTTTCGAATATCTTTTTCTAAATTCAAATGATGAACTTCTCTCAGGAAAAGATCACCGTCTAGATTCCCATGAAGCTCTACTTCATTAAAATATTAAGGTTACATTTTTTTTAAATGATGGAATGAAATTGAATAAAATCAGCTCTTATGGTTGTCTCTTGTGGTTTTTTTTTTGTTATTTTACCTCCATGTCTTCCAGAATGGTACATAAAAAAACCCCAAAATTATATATTTTTTGCTTTATTGGGGGTCTGGGGACTCATAACCAGTCAGTAGCTGGTGTGACCACCATTTGCCAGCACATCTTCACATAGAGTTTATCAGATTTTCAATTGTAGTCTGTGGAATGTTGGTCCACTCCTCTTCAATGGCTGTGTGAAGTTGCTGGATATTAGTGGGAACTGGTACACCGGTGGGCAGTATAAGGTCCACCTGTGCACTAATCATGATGTCAGATCAACATCTTGATGTGGCACCTGTGAGTTGGGATGGATTATCTCAGCAAAGCAGAAGTGCTCACTATCAAACATTTAGACAGATTTGTGTACAACATATAAAAGAAATGGTAATATTGTTTATCTGGAATGAATTTTAGATCTTTGAGTCAATCTCATGGAAAATGGGAGCAAAAACAAAAGTGTTGTTTTTATATTTTTGTTGAGTGTACATGAATGAGTTTTCCTAGATCCTGCTTGGACATTCGCCCTTTTATCCTGGAGATATTCTCCAAGTGATAAAAGACTGATTCTGTACCTGCCTAGATCTGAACATAAACAGAAACTAATAATTGCAACAACTATCCAACTGTGAACATCTAAAAGTATAGCCTCAGATGTGACTTGCTGTAGGGGAAAGTAACCGTGATAAAAACTGTATGAATAGTGCACGCAGAGATGAGGGGGATGGGAAGATGAAGCAAGATGCTTCCTAGTGATTTGCAGAGAAACCTTCCACCGTTCCTACATGGTACATGTGAAGGTGTGTACATTTGTGTATGCCACATAGAGTACATCTAAAGCAATTATGTATTTTTGTCTATATCCATGAGATAGAGTGTAGCTATATGTCCTGTCACAAGCAAAGAATTGTGGGGGGTCTTGAGCCTGTGGTGGGTCCATCCCATTAAGGACTGTTCCAAACCAGGGCACTAATCAGCTCATAAATAGAGAGTCTGCATCAGTCACCGACTCGCTGGAATTTGAAAGATGGTGTAACGACGAACTAATGATGAGGAAACATTGTCATTCAAATGTCAGTTCCGCTGGTTTGCTGCATCTTTGTCACAGTGACAGAAAATCACAAGTTAGGAAAACGAAAAAAGACACCATTCACTCCACAAGTGAAGGCTCTATTTGAAATATCTTATACATTTATTTGTAAGAACAGATCAAATTTTTGATGTTATGTCAACCTGTGCTACAGAACTACAGCCATGCACATGGGCCATAGCATAGCCATACACTATGTTGCCATAGCAACCGTTTGTAGAGAAGAGGCCACCCCATTCTCGTTTATACTCCCCAACTTCAATCAAGGCTCCCTCCACAGCTGCAAGTGGGACTTCATTACGAGTGACACTCGATACTTAAGCAGGAGTGCTTAGGGGGCGGTTTGGGATGGGCCAGAGAGGATCCCCCTTACTTTTCTTACCTTCTTCCTTACTGCCAGCATTTTTGGAACAGGACTTATCCTGGGTGACCTTTACCAGGTCAAACTCTTTTATTATCCACCATCAATGCCTTTGGTGTTGCTCGTTGTTCTGGATGAGGTGATGGAAGGAGTACAAATAAGATTTATGAGAGAAAACATTTTGGGAACGAACTAAAGCTTAGTCATTAGAAGAAAACAATCCAGACACAACAAAGACTCTAATTATATATTATATTCTTTATCATAATCAGATTGCGAATCATAAGGCATGGTGGATGGGAAGGTGGGTCACAGCTAGACATCAGGCATGTATTTAGGAAGGGCTAACCCTTAGAACTGCTCTCTAAGGCAGTCACTGCTCTGTTTACAAGCCAGAACTGCCACTGGATCAAGTCAGTCTTAATGAAAAAAACTTTAACCTTTTAGTAGATAACCTCTTTCTTTTTCTTAGTTTAAGGCAGTAAAAATTATATCCAGATGGATTGAAACTTTGACAAAAATTAGTGATGTTTTATGAAATCTGATCGGCACTTATAAATCCCCTCGGCGTTCATAATTTTACTTAATTTAATGGATAAAACCCAGATCAAATGGAGCTGAAACAAAGCTTTTTAACATTATCTGCTCTGAATGAAGCTGGAGAAACAAGGGTTTAAATCTGCTCGATAAAAAGAAAATGTCAAACTGAGGACAAGTGTTTAATTGTTTCTTCTTTCTGTTAGAAGTTCAACAGTTCCTCTTCTCTGGGGACAAAAAGTTATCTGCAGAACCCCACATCTGTTCTGGCTCCTGGAAGCTTGAGGTTTTCCCTCTGCATCCTGCCGTCCTACAGCTGAGCACGTTGGGTACAGATGGGTCACGTCTGGACAGACAAGGCGTATTTCTCAACGCTGGACCCAGGATGGAGGCTCGGAGAGGAGGAACGTGTCTCAGCCCAACAAAACAGATGAAAGGATCTGATTGTTTCTACGAGCTGAGAAAAACCATCAGATTCAGTTAGAAGGAAAATAATTCCATGTTAGCAGAGGAATGTTCCCAGTGCACTTTTAACCCCAACGACTTGAGACAAATCCTTCAGATCTCAACTTGAGGATGCTTTAAATAACCATCCAACCATCTTTAAATGACCATCAGTGCTACAGCTGCAAAGGAGAGGGAGGGGAGGTCCGAAGATTGCTGAGGACACTATTTATTCTAAACAAATTTAGCTAATTTCCATTTTGGGCAGCGGCATTAATTTCATTTTTTTATGGAGCGAGAATGTATTTTTAGATGATTAAACCTGACAAAAGATAAGCAAACATCAAGATCTCCAGAGAAGGTTCTGGTTTTGACATGGTTCCATGTTGAGACCTGGTTGGTTTGGATCCATTTTGTCTCTTAATAAAATCCTCCTTTTCGTCATGTTAACATTTGTTTAATGATCTTATATTCCTGATAACTGCATAGATTTACTGAGGGAGCAGGATGGAGTGAAACCACTAGAACCTGATGGATCCCTTCTAAGTACCAGTCCCTCTCAGAACCAGAATGAATGTTGTCTGATTTGACCTCACAGAGTCTGACAATTAAAACAGTCAGCCCAAACTGTCAGAACTAATTATCATGTAATTAAACCAGAATCAGGCTCTAAAAGTCTTTGCTGAGCTGATCCAATGGGATGAAAAAAACAAACAAAAAAAACACAGAGAAAAAATTTTTTTCTTAAAAACAAACATGACTGAAACCGTTTTATTGGTCAGAAAGAAATAATTTGAATTGTTTGCGACATTAAGATATAAATTTGTGGCATAATTTCAAAAGATTTTGTTTTTCTTTTGTTTTTTCAGCAGAAGAAAAGGTTTATTAGTGTAGCTTATCATGGTATAAATCTAAGTCAACTGTGTCTGTGGCAGCTGGTTGTTGTAAAAAGAGCTCTGTACCGCCGCCCTAAAGGTAGAGGACCCTTACACGACCAGGATGGAGGAAAGGTCAGACCTGATGATCCTCACTGCAGACCTGTTTTTTTGTAGTTCTCAGTGTGAGCAAAGCCACACAGAGACAAAGATGGAGGTAAAGAGGGGGTCCAACACTTCCTGTGAAAAGTGAAAGAATCTGACCAGTGCAGCACCAGATCCAACAGGAAAATTTGAAATCTAACCTCCAGGATGTTTGTGAGACCTATAATTAAAGAACAAACAATTTCCTCCAAATTGGAAAAAGCAGCAGGAAAATTCATATCAGTTGAATTTTTTTCTGGATGTTCTCTGATCCATTAAAACTCTTCCTTGAAAAAAACTCTAAATATTATATTCAGTATCCATCTAATTAAAATATCTTCACCGACCTGCAAGCAGAACCTTGAGGATTACTGCAGAACCAAGCTGGAACCCAGAGAGCAGACAATGGAGCAGATTCCAGTAAATGTTCCAGCTGTTGTCTTGAGGAATGTCAAACATTTCCTCCTATCTTCTCAGAGGGAACACTGGTACCCTTGTTGGATGAGATCTGTGGCTGGGTCACATGTTTGACCCGGTCACCATCTGCTCCATGCTGGTTCCTTAGATGGTGATGCTCAACCCAAACTGGTTCTGACTGAATCAGTACTGCAGTTCCAGCGTTCGGTCAGTTGATTTCCCTGGAACTCTCCATTTAAGGCAGAATGGATCCCAGAACCATGTGTTCTGCTACTTTACATAAAAATTGTGGATATAATAAATAACCAGAACTGGAGGTTTTAGCTCAGTAAAATGAATTCAAAATCGAGGGTAAAATCGATAAATTTTGGTTCAGGTCAAAGGCTCGGTCTTCGGTCCAGTCATCGTGACCTGGCTGTTCTGTCACCTTTGTTTAATTCCTGACATATGATCTCAACATCTCAACACAGGTTTGATGGGTACGTTCAGAAAAAGCGGCTCTATTTCTTCTGGTTCTGATGGGTTACTTCTCCTTGAAAGATTCAAAAAGAAAGTGAAATGTTTTAGCCGTCCTGTCCTGCTCCCAGGTCTCTATAAACTCAAAAAGATGTCCATTCTGTCCCAAACCATTCATCTCCTTTGTGTATGAAACCGGCCCGGTTTCATTTTATTAAGTACAGAACCACATCCTTTATCAACTTTCCCCCAACTGTTTTCCTGCAGATGGATGCTGTGACTGGATGTTTCTCTTTAATATTTTCCTATTTTAAGGAGAGAGGTTTTCATCCTGGGCTGTAAGTTGGAGCAGTGGGTTGCGCTGTTGCCTTGCAGCAAGAAGGTTCCTGGGGTCTTTCTGCATGGAGTTTGCATGTTCTCCCTGTACATGCGCGGGTTCTCTCCGGGTACTCCGGCTTCCTCCCACAGTCCAGAAACATGACTGGAATTGGGTTAATTGGAATGTCTCAATTGTCCCTAGGTGTGTGTGTGTGTGTGTGTGCATTTATTCAAAAGGAGGGTTTCTGTGTTGAGCTTGCATGTTCTCCCCATGCAGGTGTGGGTTTTCTCTGGGTACTTCAGCTTTCCTGCCATAGTCTGTTTCCTAAATAGCACAAAAGAAGTGAGTGTGTCGCTACGTGGTGGTCTGTCTCTGTGATGGGCTGGTGACCCATCTAGTGTGGATCTTGGACTGCTTGTTCTTCAGGCTGGAGGCAGAGGATTCTCTGAGTTGTCACCAGGCTCAGAGGCTCCAGCAGCAGATCCTCTAAATCCTCCAAGCAGCAGCAGATCCTCTCAACATCTCTCGGCAGCTCGCTGACACTCCCACTAGTTTATTAAAACCTGACTGACATTAAGAAACAAATGGCTGATCATGGTAGTCAGAAGTGTTTGGTTTTATCAAGCCTTTCCAGTAAAATGAATATCAGCAGTGTAAACCAATTCTACAACAGGAAATATAAATCTGAAGTTTTCACCTGTTCTGGATCTGAACATTTCTACAAACCAGATTTCATAAAAATCTTTTTCTTATTCTTTTGACGAGTCTTTAATCTCTTCTATGATAATTAATCCTCCTGCCTGGTTCAAGTTCTCCTGATCTCTATGTTTTTTTGTTTTCCACCATCCACAGACTACACAGTCAGAAAGTTCTGGTCTCTCAGGACTGTCTCTCTGACAGTCTGTTTTGCAGCAATGTGGTTCTGGAAGATTTCTCACTTTGACCAACTCTGAAGAGTGAAATTCTGTGGTTTTCAAGGTGAGCTTTTCTCTCTCACCAATGCAGCCTGAGCCAGGTTCACGGGAAAGGGGGAGGGGGGGTCTAACTGTTTTATAGTGGCCACAGCAGGAGGTCTGAGGATGTCTTTTGTGAGGCTCAAGCTCCTCTTTTGGAAGTGTCTCTTTTGGTAGGGATGCAACTTAGAGTATGCACAGCAAAGAAACCTGCTTGCATTTTCACCAATGTTCAGTTGATATCCTGGCTTATTACACCTTACTTGTGATGGTGCTCTTACACAATGGCCAGTCCGTTTGGTACAGAAGCACAGATGAGGACTGGTAGTCATAGGGGACTGGATTTACGAAGCTGAACTTGGCTTAAGGGACCTTCCACACATCAGACCATGATCTCCTGTTTTTGTCCTCTTGTTCAGGTGATGAAACTAAGGAGCCCAAAGATGCAGAACAAGACTGTGATAGAGAGCTCAGAGAACTGAAATGTTTGTCTTTCTTGCTTTTCTATCTTTCTAAAATCCATGTGACTGAGTCCAGACAAAGAGCTTAATGAGCTTAGTAACATATGGGTCCCATCATGGATGTCAGAGGTCACTGAGTTGCATCAGCTGTATTCAGTTCTCCTAAATCAACTACACTGAAAAGGTTTGATGTTCCTGCAAATAGTTATACAGATGTTCTAGTGTTCTATAGAAGCGACCAATCCACTGCAAGGGCTATTGTAAAATTAGTGGATTATATTACAACAGATAAACAGGAATTAGTTTTGGGTGTTTTCGTAGACCTCAAGAAAGCCTTTTTAAATCATAAACTGTTACTTGAGGCAAGGCAGGTTTATTTGTATAGCACAATTCAAGACATGGACAACTCAAAGTGCTTTACATGAATTAGACAATAAAATTGAAGAAAAATAAAGCCAGGGTAAAAGCAAATAAAGAGAAAAACATGATAAAAGCAGGTAGTAAAACAAATAAAACAGTTGGACCACAACTCTCAAATAATACTTTAGTTAACTTCAACATCAAAGGCAGTTTTTAACCTTAAAGAACTCAACCTTTCAGCTCTTTTACAGTCTTCTGGGAGTTTGTTCTAGATAAGTAAGCATAGGAACTAAATGCTGCTTCTCCATGTTTGGTTCTGGTTCTGGGTGGTCAGAATAGACCAGAACAACACAACCTGAGTGGTGTGGGAGGTTGGTACACTGACAACAAATCTGTTATGTATTGAGGTGTTTATCCATTCAGTGATTTATAGACAAAAGAATTTCAGGTTTATTCTCTGAGCTACAGGGAGCCAGTGTAAGGACTTCAGAACTTTGCTGATGTGCTCTACTTTCTTAGTTCTAGTGAGAACATGGGAAGCAGAGTTTGGATCAGCTGCAGCATTCTGTCAGACTTTTTTAAATGTTAATTTTTAGGCTCTAGTGCCCTTTATTTTTGCAAGTTGGGAGACAGGAAAGATGGGTAGAGATGCGGCAAAGTTCGACTGACTGGGACTCGAACCAGCAACGGCCCCATCGAGGGCCAAAGCGCGCTTAACCACTACACCAACGCCATACTTGTTCATTCTTTTTAGGCAAACCTATAAGACCCTGATGCAGTAATCAATTTAACTGAAGATACATACATTAATGAGTTGTTCTAGATCTTTCCTGGACATTCGCCCTTTAATCCTGGAGATGTTCTTCTATTGATAAAAGGCCTAGAGTGCCTCCCTAGATGTGCCTCTGAAGGTTCAGGTCTGAGTCCATCATGACACCAACATTTTGGCCATCCTTCTTTGGTCTGAGAACTATTACTTCAGTTTTATTTTTATTCAGTGGGGGATATTATGAAGCATCCACATATTGATCAGTTTTAAGCATCTAGCCAATGCTCTGATGTGTTCATAGTGACCTGGTGAGAAACTAGTCCATGCGTTTGTTACTTCAAGGCTCGACTATTGTAATGCTTTACTATCAGGAAGTCCACACACTGTAGTTAAAAGCCTTCAGCTGATCCGAAATGCTGCAACCAGAGTTCTGTTGAAAATTAAAAACAGAGATTATATTTCTAATAGCTTAGCTTCTCTTCACTGGATTCCTGTTAAATCTAGAATAGAATTTAAAATCCCCTTTTCACTTATAAAGCGTTAAAAGCCTTTTTAGATTGGAGTTCATTGGCCACAGAAATAGGAGGCTTTGTTAATCTGTCAAATGTGGCAGATAAGGCACAAACATCGTTAATGTTTCTGCTGATAATCTTAAAGAAATATTGTCCAGAATCTTGTATCTGTAAATTATACCTGAGAAGTTTTTCTTTATAAATTTCAAAGTGAACCTGGGGTCCATTCTTTTGCAACATTCGTTCAGTTTTTCGGCGCTCCCTCTTTTCTTTTCTCACTGTTTGAGCATTTCTCCGTGGAGATTTTATCTTCCCAGAGACAACTTTAACTGGGGCAAGGGAATCAATGATTTCTGCAACTTTAGAATGGAAGTTATCAACCAGCTCATCTACTGAGTTACAGGGTAAGGCGGGAGCAGAAAGATAAACTTGGGAAAAGTTATTAATTGTATTGTCCATAATAACATGTTTTCCTTTGGTAAATAAATCAGTTGGAGAAGAATGGTCTTATAGGGCATCATCAGTTACAGAAACATAAAAATCTTTTAGACCTTTACTGATGACCGCATCCAAAATATATTCTCAATTGTGTGTTGACTTCTTAACATGTTAATTCAAACCAAAACTTTATGTGTGTCACACAGCTCTTTTGCACCTCTATATTCAGGGTTGTCAACATGTACATTAAAGTCCCCCACAATAATTAAGTGTTCATGTTCAACACATATCACAGATAAAAGTTAACTGAAGTCATAAAAAAACTGTTTGGGATTTTGGGGGCCTATACACATTCATAAACATGGGTCATACAGTGCCTCGCACTGGGATAGCTACAGTAGATATTCAAAAGATTCAAAGTCACACAGGACCACTTTTCTACGCTTTAGTTAATCATTAAACAGAGTAGGAGTCCTCTGCTTTCTTAAGCCCCCTTTTTTATAAACATAGGAGGAAGGTAAAAAGTAAGAAAAATGTAATAAGTGGGGAGCGAGGGAGAGATGGGTTTGTACAGGCAGAGAGGCAGAAGTGTTGACTTTATAAACTAGTATTTTCTTGAATAAAAAGTTATCTTGACAACTAAACATCATAAACATATGTTTAGTTCAAAAAGCACCATTTAGGGAGGCTTGTTGTAACTTGCAGGGTACCGCAGAGTTCTCTGAATGGTCCAAAGCTGTTTATCTTGTATAACCCTGTGTGAATAAGTAAACAATATTCATCAACTTATGACTGAGGTGACTAAAGAATTGTCTAAAATCAATCATTGGTTTGATAAAAAAAAAGATCAAATTTTAATATAAGCAAAACAAAATACATCATATTTAGTAACAAATTATTTAAAACAAAGAAAGAAATTAAGGTTGAGAAAGTTGTTTAGAGAAGGTTAATTAAATAAAATTTCTTGGGGTAACATTAGGTCATAAATTGTATCAATTACTGTGGTAACAATCTAATTCAGTCTTTGCTTGATGGGTTTACTAGATCTGTAAGCAGGGTAGGCAGCATAAGCCTTGGCTTTCAGCCTATACCTTTCTGGTTTATTTTGGAGAAATGTTTTGGCTCTTGCATCTTTATAATTGAAATAAATGTTTTCATAGTGGTGGTCACCCAGCAATGCCCCACTTAAATGATGAATGGATAACCAAGGCTCCTAAACAACTGTGAGGTTTGGATGAAGGCCCCAGCTCGTCTTCAGCCTACCTGAGCTCTACCTTCTTGGTTGCCACAGATTATATCCTGCTGTTCTTTTAGTTTCTGACTAAATATCCGTAGCGTCTGGGTCTTCTGGTGAGAAACAGAGTTTTGTTTTTAATATTTCATAAACAAACATTTGCAAAATACATAACAATGTTCATTTATGTCTGCTTCTGTCTCCTTGAACCCCAGTCGGCCTCGGCAGATGGCCGCTCACACTAAGCCTGGTTCTGCTG
>JAUZNJ010096315.1:0-21780 GCA_034780135.1 Jordanella pulchra
TGTTCCGATCACTCTATCACAGAAAAATAAGACTTGTAAAACTTATTGGAAACTCAAGACAGCCATGACATTATGTTTTTTACATGTGTATGTAAACTTTTGACCACAACTGTATGTGAATTGCTGATGAAACTGAGCCAATAAATAAACTGATTGACTGATTACTGATCTATCTTCTGCACTAACTTGTTACCTCTACTTCCTGTTTATTACAACAAAGTATAGCATCAAGTTATGATGATCTAATGGTTTGCATGATTAATTTGCTCAAAACCAAATAGAAACATGTGTAAATTACCTTTTCTGTTTGTTCTTTTTATATTGTAAAAGTGAGCAGTAAAGGTCTGTTTTTCCAGGTTGTATTATTCATACTGCTTTTCTTGTTTAGTGATATTTTTTTAGTCTCTGGTGGTCTTTATTTTTATTATTTTGGAAAACATGCAGACAGGAAATGAAATTACAGAGAGAGGGAAGTGGTGTAGCAAAAGTCAACAGGCTGGGACTCGAACCTGTGAAAACTGCATCAAGGACCAATGCCTCTGTAAATGGGTCCCTGCTCCACCGCTGCACCCAAATGTTTCTTATTTCCATCTTTAAATTTTTTTACTTTTGTCTGCAGTACTCTGCGATACTAATATGAAGTCTACTTTATTTTTTCATTATCATAAATCGTTTGAATGTAACATTTTAGAGGGAAACTGGATATAGTTTAGAGATGTTCTAAGAAGATATACTTGATACATTGGAAAGAGGACATTGAGGATGGAGCTGCCTGGAAGAAGGAAAATAGGAAATTCTGAGAGTAGCTCCACTAACATAGTGTGAGAGTAAATGGAGATGGTGGGTGAAGCAATTTATGAGGCGAAGGTGAGATGGAGGCAAGTGATCCCGTTTGGTGACCCCTAAGGGGAGCAGCTGAGACTAGAGGAAATTTCTCTCTTAACTGGGGTGTTTCAGGGGTGATAACTTTTACAAGATAGAAGTTTATTATCCTCTCGGGAAGCTTTTTCTCTATTTTTCTCATCTGTTTATTATTTTGTGTCCAGTTAACTATCTAGTTGGAAATAGTGTAAAAAAAGACAACTAAAAGTATTCCCCTTTGGTGGTAAGAGTGGTGTGTGAACATCTTAAAGGTGGTAATTAAAATGTCTAAGTACTCCCAATCAGTAAGGATTGCACTTGCACTCACCTATTCCAATTCTCTACTGTTTGCCAACCGGTTGCCAGGTCCTCTAATGCTAATGCTAACCATTTCTTAGCATTAGCAACATTTAACTTACCTGTTCAGAAAAAACAAACAACCTCTTCAAGGTCTCTGAGTCACTTTGTTTAATTAAGTCGCCACCAACTCTCAAAAGCTTCAACAATGTTCAAAACTGTTTGCTTCTTTTTTTGGTTTGAAACTCAGAAATGTAACACAGAGAAGAAGCCATTTTTCAGAGCCATCGTGGAGTTACTAGGTTCTAGTAACCCCTGAGCTCCATCTCCTGTGGGTCAAACCTACTTTTCCTATCGATTCAGAATCCCTTTGTGTTGATGTGTCATTGTAAGCAGAAGTAAATATTTTTATATATTTTGGATTTTTTGGCTGAACAACGCAGTCTTTGTGTGTCTTTGTGCAGTGTGCCTGAGTGCCTTACAGTCTGAAGTTAAAGTACAGATCATCAGCATATATGTCATGGACAGATAATATGGTATTACCAGCGTTTGGCTTGAAAAGGGTCTGGGGGGGAGTTTGCATTAGGCTGTTTAGTCGTTTAAAGGAACTGTGCTGCATGTGGGTGTCCATTTGCATGACGGATCTCTAAGGGCAGAAGTTAAAACCAGTGGTTATCCGACATCATTTATACATGACAGACTGTCAGACAGACAGACAGACATGTTTTGATTTGCTCTGGCTCATTTGAGTGCTGACGAGGGCATAGTTGTGATCTGGTGAGACCCCACATCTGACTGCTACTAACCCACCATCTCTCCAACCCCACCTACCACACCAGCCCGTGTTGTTAGCTCTCCTCTGTTAATCTATCCTTCCCAAAATAACACACCATTTAAAATGATGCTGCAGGGTGTCTTGGCAATCTAACTCAGATGACCTAAAGTAACTAAAGGAAATGTTTTGGCACTAAAGTGGTGTCCAGAAGATAACTCCTCCCTTCTGTCACCCCCCTGCCTCACCCCGACTCCCTCTTTCTGTCTGACCCAGCCCTTGTTTCAGGTCCCAGGCCTCCCTCATCTCTAAATCCTGGCTTTGTGAGTGAGCTGGACTGAAACAATGACTATGTTAGCTGACAAAGTGCTGGCTGCCTGTTCTGTCCTGACAGCATCTCCTCCCTTACAAACCCCAGCTATGCCAGAAAGTCAAATGCTTGCTGGACAGAAAGGGTGGGTGGTGGGTTGGCTAGTGGGGCTTGACTGCAGACAGGGCAGCTTTTCTGTTTGTGTTTTACAGTTTTGTTTATCATAGGCTAATAATGTGTTTACGTCGCATTGCTTTATGGAAATAATGTGGACTTATAGCAGAGTTGTTCTTCTCTCATTTGGATTTTAACCTCCTTTTAGCCCTCATCAGGTCAGCTGACATTTTTACCCGGGGATAAAATAATTTAAGATGGCTCTCAAGCCATGACCATCTGTAACAAGACATGATTAATATTGTATTTTGTCTCTTTTTTTCTTCTTAATGAATGTCTCCCCCCATTTTCTCATGCTGAAGAAAGCTAACAGTGACCCTAAAATAGGTCAGCTGTTAAACTGTTATATTATTTTATTTTATATATAATTGTATTTTATATATAATTTAAATTGTAAACAGATGCATTAAATAATTTGGTCATACACTTTATTATTAATTGTTTAGGGTGGTTTTTTTATATACTTAATGCAATGATTACATCAGGAAAATATACCTGAAATATACATAGAAACGTTTTTCTTTTTTACATATTTTTTGCTTCATGTGCTGAAGTACATTACAAAATGCTTGATATTTGTTACTTAGTGTCACAAAATAAACCTTAACATGACTGGTTAACCTGCACAGTAACTAAGCTGCTGACTGCTGTAGAGAGATAACAAACCGCTTTTAGCACATAGCCATGAAGTAAAAATGTTTATTTTTCAAATTAAAAATTATTAAATGAAAAATTTTACTATCTCTTTAATTCAGATAAAGATGGGCTAATAAAAAATAATGCATCTATTTCAAAATCTATTAAGGTTTCCCATGTATAAATATCATTTATGGGCCTTTTGAGTCTAGTTATCTTTTGTTTTTGTTTTTGTTTTGCATTTTGATTTGCATTCATGCTGATGGTTGTGAATTGTTCCACTGATGTGTCATGAGCTCAAATTTAAACAGAAACCTCCATTAGCGGTCAAAGTTTCATTCATGGCATCCTGCGTCATGAATCCTGTGCACAGGTGCGACATTGAAGACAGGTCCGCTAGTAACGGTAGTCTAGAGCAAGATGCAACCATTAATGTTCACCCGGTTCCAGACGTTGGACCTGTGCTAGTAATGACTTCCATTAACAAAGAAACAGACATGTCTCTGACAGAAACTGCTGAGTTTTCCAGTGTCATTGAAACAAAGGATGTCGAGATAAGAACAGTTTGTCTGTGGCTGAATATGAACCAGAGGCACACTTTACTCTTTGTTTTAGGCGTGTTTCAAAGATGACACTCCTTAGCTGGAAAAATTTAATATCCGTCATTGATTGAATACTTTTCACAGCTCTGCTTCACAATGCACTCACTAATCTTAATTTTGCATTTTACTCGCAAAGAGGATACTGTTTTATGAGCTTTATAATACACTAACCGATTTATGTTTAAAACTCTCATTGTAAAAGCTTGTTGTATTGACTTCACAAGAAAGACTGTCATCTACTGCAATAAAACCCTGAAATTATTGTTTTTATTGCCCTTTAAAAAGGGTTCTATTATGCTCTGTTTTAAGAGATCAAATATCCACTGAGATCAAGACTTCTTTTACATTAGGTTTCCTGGCTAGCAAAGACGGCAGCACACATCATAGTGGACAAAATCAAATAGACAATAACAAAAATGAACAGCAGGAACATAAAGGACATGATACTGATGATTAAAATGCAGGAGTTATAATTAATGCAACAACATAAAGATTAAAAAGTTTAAATACTGAAGATTTCAAAGGGTTTCTGTTGTTTTTTTTTTTTTTTTAGAATGGAAAAAAAAACACTTTTAGAGTCCCACCAAGGACCAAATAAAAGCAAACCCCCATTAGTTTTTCTAAAAACTAATAATATCCCCTAAAATCTCTCATTAACTCAAATTTGACCAGTAGGCATTTGGTAGCAGGATAAGACTATTTTGGACCTTTCTGCATGGAGAGGGAACAAAACCAACTTTGAAACTTGCCTCCAAAAGGCAGGAGTTTTGAATAGCAGAGTCACAGAGCACCATTTCATTTATATAATAAATACATATTAACTAATCGCTGGCCTACCATCTGCCTGTGATGGCAGAAAACCCATAGGCACCAAAACTAGTTTGGGTTTGTCTCCAATAATCACACTGTAGCAACAGGAAAATTAACAAGCAAAACATAACTTCCAGGAACACATAGTTTGCATTTCTGCCCAATAATAAACAAAATATATTTCTAAAAAAAAAAGCTTTAATTCTGTATTTATGTTCTTTAATGTTAGCATATTGATGCAATATATTACTTTAGTCTTTGACTTTATGGTTTATAAACCTCAAAATAAAACGCCTGTGCAATTTCTCAGTCATCTGGGTCATGGAAACAACAAAACAAGCTTAAATCAGAGGCTGATATTTTGAAGCAGCATCCTCCAGGTCACATTCCAGGTCAGATGAAAATCAAAGACTCCCACGCCATTCTCCTTGGTTTTGTGAGTCGCCTGTTGTGTTTGGGTTTTGTGTTTGGCTGTTTGAATCATAATAGGTGTGCTTGTGTTGCACAGGAGAGTCAGCAGGTCATGCCAAGATTCAGCAGAACACTTGCACCTCAGGAGAAAATGACACACCTTTGAAGTCCAGAATGCTCAGATTTCACTGAACAGAGGGGGTCCTGAAACTCATTTGAAAGAAGTTACAAAAACCCACCAGTCATGATTCAAATGGCCAAACATATAACCTATACACAGCAAAAGACTTTGGTGACCCAGAAGGATGACGGGTGGGTTTTTGATTTCCATATGACTTGAAATGCGCTTAGGTTGATAGACCTCCCTAGAGCCTGAAAACATCAGCTCTCCAACTACAGTTGCTCTAGTGCAAGATGACAGAAGTGAAAAAGATCTCTGAATAGGTGTCGAAACATCTTCAGAAAAACTGAGCGAAAGTCCAGACGCCTCTGATTTAAGCTCGTTTTTGTGGTTCTAGTTAAAATTTTACACGAGTTAAGATGATGCACTTTAGATCATCACTGGTGCCATGTTCTGTTTTAGAAAAGAACTGCTTCTTCGGATGGTGCAAAATTATGTCCAATTGGGAACAAGAAACACCTGGTGACGGTGGCCACAGGCTCAGACTCTGGTGTTAGTACAAAAGTTGAGTGTTACTTAAAGTTGAAATAAGGACAGCACTGTTCAGTTCACAGTAAGCTTGAAATTCCTATTTTCTTGTGATTCATACGGAGCGCTAAGCCTCCAATAATAGAGACGTCAGTATGCATCAGAGCTCTCCTAGACCTGCCAGAGACCATCAAGATTCTCTGCGTTTTCAATGTCCTCGTGTGACCCTTGGCTCTAGTCTAGGAGGATATATTTTGGTTTAATAACAGTCACCATATGGTACACATACAGTACTGACAGTGGTGGATAAACCAGGTGAATAAAGTAAAAAACCTTCACATAGATAACTTCTAACCGTTTGCATTTCCAGCTCTAGAGAATTAATCTCTTCGTTAAGTGAACACGATGAAGGAAAACTAGGCAGAGTTTTTACTTTCTGGACAGGGATTATCCACCTCTGCATACTGTACATTCCTATGCTGAGCTCAGATCAGAAGGGATTCACACTCTCATGTTGAAATCCAGGCAGTGGTACACGCAAAGAGCCACACACAAAAAAACAGTATTCAGCTCACAACAGCAACTGTCTCCTTTGAATACATCTCAGTTTCTCTAAAATGAGACCCAAAGACTGCTGTTTCTTATTTTCTTCCATTTGACTCAAAAATAACTTCTTGATATCTTCAGTTGTTTTAGCCAGAGATTTTCTGTGTGCTCAAGCAGAAATATCTATTTCTGTGTAATTAGTTTTTTGTTTGTTTGTTTGTTTGTTGGCATAATTAGAAAACTCAAATTCAAACACAAAACGTCTTCTTTGAGAAAAAGAAGCAAATATTTGGGAAAACTGTCTAATTAGTCAAAATACACATTAATTAATTCAGAGCTTTAAGGTAGATCCGTGACTTTGGTGCAAGTCGTGCTACAAACAGATGAAGAAGTGTAATTATGTTCACCTTCTCTCATCAGCAACATGATTACCATATTCACTCAGTGTTTATTGTGACTTATTTTATCTCCTGGGTGGAATAATTACCCAAATTGTACCTGCTTGAGGTTTAAATTGAGCAGAGTTGGATTTTCTCTAATCCACGCAGGTTTAAAATAAAACATACAGGCTCACATTGGCTCAGATGCACCATCACTGATATTTAGTTAAATGCTGCACTGAGAGTTGCCCCCTGCCCTCACTCTTTCTGTAGCCATGAAGAAACTTTTACTATATTTTGGATTAGTTTTGAGTACTCAGCAGAATGTCCATACATTTTCCTGGGAAACTATCCAAGCTTAGTTTGCTAGAAGATCTGTTTTTAGGTTCAGTCTCTCATTGAACAATCGCTCATTGTTCATTTCAAGTGCAGTTTTTGGAAATGAGAGTTCCTCCTAATTCATTAATCTATCCACTTTTATAATCTATCAGTACCAATTAGGGTTGAATGATTTTGCATAAAAATCAAAATTGAGATTATTTTCAACCAATATGCAATTTTATTTTGATTTTTCTTTGCATTAACACCAGCATGTAGGTGTTTCATTTTAGGGTTTCAGTGTTTTGGTTGCTTATCCAGATTCCATTGCTGCAGGACTTTAATCTTTTTGTGAATAAGTGGTTATTTTTACCTGCATGCATGGATCTACATGCTACCTGACACTGTCTGTACCTTTCTGTGTAGGGGCAAACCCACTTTAAATGTATTACTGCCACCTAAAGGGCTGCAGTGAGAGATTTTGTGTCTTCATCCATCCATCACCCTAGTTCTGTCAGGGTTGTGGTGGGCAGACTATTGGCGAGAGGCGGGGAACATCCTGGACAGGTCGCCAGTCTGTCGGAGGATATTTTGTGTCTTACTCTTGTTAAATGTGATGTAACCAAAATTGAGTGGCTCTGCAATTTGAAAATTGCACTTGTTAAATTGTGATTGTATTGCAATTGCAATTAATCCCCCAGGCCTAGTAGCCTATCAGTGGCAGCAAAACAGACCCTCAGCATGAAGCAACCACCAAGTCTGATAGTCGGCTTATTGTTCTTTGGTTTTGTAAGTGTTGTTTTCTTCTCCTACAACCAGGAAGTTTTTAGTTAGGCTGAACAACTCAATCTTTGTCTTTTCTGATCGTGAAGCTTTCTTCAGAAGGTTTTAGTTCCTAAACTAACCAATATTCATAAACTATTCTTAAATAGTTTAAGTCAGAAGCATAATGATGTGTCTACGGTGTAGCTTTTGAGGGAACGTTTATCCAAAGGGGTTTAGATTTAACTGTTAGCCTGCATGTTTAATGTTGAACATATATTCATTTAAGATATTCCTAAATAAAAATCAAACTTTCGTTCCTAGTTTATTTTGTTGTTGTTTTCAATAATTAAAGCTGTTTGATGTTGAAACATTTCCACCTTTAAAACAAAAGTTAAAAAAAAATCACATCAAATGCATCTCTTAAGTCAGAAACAAAATTGACATTCACAAGCGGATAGATGTATGTAAACCTTTTGCTCACACTAGTTTATACTCTTAGTTTAGGATCTATAAAACACGTGCTATCAGATCAAAAAAACATATCACTACCATATAAGTTTTAATTTATCCTGCCTTTATTGTCTTAGTTGTTGTTTTTAGTTTTTAGATATTTCTTTTTAATCATCTACAGCATCTTTATTCTGATGCTGAGTTCTATAAACAAGTGTTGGTGCAGCTCAGCACACATGTCAAACTTTATGCTGGTCTCCACCCTCTTTTATTATAGTAAGGCAGTCCCACCTCTGTCTGCCCTAATATGGGAGTGTCTGTTCACCCTTCAGCCAATCGGCTAACTGGATTCATCCCTCCAAGAGATGCCAGGGGTCTGGACCAGGCCTGAAATTCAGTGAGGGGAGCAACAAGCTGGCAGCTGAGTCGTCATGGGCAAAGGGTCTTAGTTAACAGAAAGAGGGGAAATATATCCGATTAGAGAAACACTAACAAGTAGCTGAGTGATGTAAGGTGAATGTGAGACACAGAGAATCAGAGAAAGAAAAGTTCTGCTGCAGGTGGAGGTGTGTCACCTTAAAGCCTCTGGAGGAGACTCACCAAAGTTGGAAATTAAAGGTAAGCCGGCTGCAGGTGTTTAAATCATCTCTGTGTCTGATGTCTGAGAGCTCTCTGGTGCTGCTTTTGGAGAGATGATGGCTTTGGGAAGTAAACAGCCCATGAGTGCTGATGAAGAGCAGAGCAGGTGGCCCTTTACGTGGCAATTATTAAAACTGGTAGCTCATTTTATATAACAGCATTAAAACACTTTCTCTGGCAATGCCTCAGCTGCACTTCATCTGCACTCAGCTTATCTGATTTTTACTTCAAATTACCCTGAAACCTTGTTTAATTTTCTGAAATGTCAACATAAATTTTGGCAGCCTGAGAGCCGTGCAAAACATTTTATGAAGCAGCCTGCAGACGCCACAGCTTATTTTGGAGAGTACAACAATAGAGTGCTGTTGAAATACAAAGACAGCTTAAGTGAGACAGCTGTCTCTCTTGTTTATTCCAACATGCCTGCTTTTAAACACTCACGTATTCACTTTGGCTTTATGGTATTTATTTGCAGCGTGACTTGTCCCTGGAATTTGGTTTACTTACACAAAGGACTATTAAATATTCTGGAAATAATTTTTTTTGATTATTTCTTTTTCCCATTTCTTTTCCATTATAACACCCTTAAAATCCAAATATTTAACTTTTAATTCAAAAAAGAAATGCAGAGCAATCTGTCTGTACTGGGTGTTCAGACGGTTTTCCTGCTGGCAGAAGGCCGTCTGTCAAATAACTCCTGTCTGAATGTTACATGGCAGCAACAGCTGCAGCATGACAGTCATAGGATCTGTTTATCCCCCAGTTTCAGCTCCGCCACGAGCATTGGCCCTCAGCTTGCTATGCACGATGACCCAAAGTGGATACTAAGATGCAACAGCCAGTGATAGAAGATCTCCAACATATGTGTGCCACAGGATTATATAATACAACCAGTAGTAGCTTTTAGATAAAAAAAGACCAAAATTAGATTATAGACGGTGGTTCTGTTGTTGCTGTAATCAATCAGTGGTCATGATCCTTTATTAGATGGGAACAAGTTATCAAAAGGCCCATTTGTGAAATGCTCAGTGTGAAGAACTTATTCTTCATTCTCTTCATAAGGTAGTGGCAGCATCATGCTGTGGGCAAATAAAGCCTTATAGGAAGCTAAATATAGATTATAATATTGATAATACAGTCATAGCTAGATTAAAAGCATATTAATGTACTAGAATGGTCTAGTCAAAGTCCAAACCTACAGTAACCCCAACTAAGAATCTGGAGCAGGACTTGAATATTGCTGTCTACAGACACCCTCAATCAGCTTGAGCTGTTTTAGTAAAAACAGGCAGATATTTTTGTTTCCGTTTGTGAAAAACAGAGTGACAAATGATTTTAGCTTTAATAAATATTCAGTTTTTCCTAATGAGAGCCATAATATAAGGCATATCATTTAAACAACTCTTCGAGTTTTATATTGGTGAACAGATGCTTTAACAGGGACGTGTTGTTTGGTTTGAAGGGAAATCATTTCAAAACTGAGATGATGGATGATGATGGTGATCAGCAGTTTCCTGGCGACAAACTTTGGGCGGTGGGCAGCGTTTTGCTTGGACCAGAACTTACGGGTCAAGTGGTGTCATGGGTTGACTTCATGAGGAAACGCGGCTTGACGTACATAACGGGGTGAACATCCCTCGGAGAGCTCAGGCAGATTTACAGGAAAGAGGATTTATAAAAACAAAAAGAAAACAAAGACGCCAGAGCAGATGCTATTTACAAGTTCAGGATCATATCAAAAGACTCCACTTTTTTTATTTCTATTTTTTTGTTTCCACTATCTGTTCCTCTATCTCATCCCATCAAACAATAGAGGCTAGATTTGAATCAGGAGAATATATCTGTTTCCTGTTTACATGGAGGCATTTCCTGTCCAGAGGCTGACGCCTGCGGGTGTGCCTTGTTGTTTTCTTTGTATTTTTTTTTTTCTATGTGATCTTTAAGAAACACCCTCCAATCTATCTCTGTAATCACCACTGCTTTGGAAATTGAGCTGCTTGGAAGCCAATTTGATCTAAAGAGGCTCACAGCAGCCACACTTCCGAAACGCCCGACTCAGACAGCCCCAGTGGGAGTCAGAGGGTCGTAGGGCCGTCCTGCAGCCTGTTTTTGGCCTCTTTAATCAGACCTCATGCACCTATTTAACATTTATTCTCATTTAAGGCCCTTGCTTGCTATCTATGGTGAGATATCTAAAATGTTTCATTAAAGCTCCACTAAATAAGAGCGGAATCACTGATCAGGATCTCTGTAACAGAAAGGTATAGCCGTGTTGAAAACAAGATTGCACTGCACAAGGTCTTGATGAAACTAATTAAAAAAAGGATTTTTACTATTTGAAGAACTGTGGCTATCCCAGATGGGCTTTTTAAAAACCAACAAGAGGCCTGCTGAGAGGAAACATAACATACCGTATGTTGCTGGAGTCACCCCAAAGATAAGACGCTAAGGAACAAGACGGACAATGTGGTTTACGCCATCTAGTGTAGTGAAGAATACACAGACCTGTACATTGAAGAGACCAAGCAACCTCTACACAGGCGCATGGCTCAACACAGGAGGGCTAACTCCACAGGACAGGACTCAGCTGTTCACCTACACCTGGAGGCTAAAGGACACTCATTTGAAGACAACAACGTCCATATTCTAGCCAAGACAGATGGTGAAACGTCACCTCCAGTTGCCTAAAGTGAACTTTCCAAGCTTGACTATGACCTGGATGACTGAGAACCTCCGCAGATTTAAAACTTTATTGTTCTGACGGACAAAAAAAGATTACATAGAAGTGGAAGAAAATGTAGCTGCCAGATTCTCTTCTAATGACATGGATGTGATTAATTGGTCATCAACAAATAAGAGAGCAAGTATAAAAGTTCAAGGTCCTTCATGTTAAATCTGTTTTTTCTTCAACATGCCTGAATCAAATGATTGAAGTGGAGTTCTCCAGAGTCCTGCTAATCAACTGTTTATTTGATTTGGGTGTGTTAAAGCAGAGAAACGTGTAAAAAAAAAAAAATAAATAAAAAAAATGCAGGACACTGGACCTCAAGGACTGGAACTAAGAAACTCTGTTCTAGAGTCATGCCTCCATAAACTTGGACCAAACTGGGTCATGCAGGTTATAAATGAATTTTGTAACGTTCTATAAAAAATTGCCAAAACAATGTAACTGATGTCGACATATACAAACCAAAATACTATGATGTTGTTCATATGGTGGAATTTACAAGCTTTAGAAAGATGAGACATACTAAATTATTACATTTTAGGTTCTTTGTTTTGACCTAAATGATGGAATATGCTGTCTGTCTTTTTACAGATGAGCTCATATTTGAATTCTGACAAAATCTATATCATCTTTTTTTCTGTTTCCTGTGAAAGAAAAGAAAAATAAATTCTGATTTCTTTTTATTAAATTATTTTTGGTATCTCTGCAAAATAAAACAATCCTATAATATTCACAATATAACACTATTTCTAAGCCTTTTCTCAGGAATTTGTTAGACATAACAAATTTGTTGACAAAGCATGCAGACATATGATCACATTTTACTTTAGAAAGCCTCTCTTCTCTCTCGTCGGTAAACGTGGATTTGATCAGGGTGTCTTTAAAAGACTCTGGCTGCTTTGTTTTGTCATTTTCTGTTCTTGATTTTTAAGATACTGTGCTTAAAATAAAACGACAAATAAGTGGAGAACAAAATAAGTGCCAAGGCTAAAAAATCTGTCCTACCAACATCTAGTATCTAAAAGTCACGTGTTTAGGAAGAGCGATGAGTAAAATTCAGCAAAGATGTGATGGATGCATCGTCTTTTATGTTCATCTTGTATTCGTTGAGTCTTTACTCAGTAACTTGTTGGAAATCACTTTGTAAGGATCACAAAGATCCAGTTAAAATCAAATGCATCCTTGGTTTCTCCCCTAAGTTTTTTAGAGCCTTGAAGTTGCCTGAATGATTGATAAGTCAGAGAGAGGGGGAAGGTATCAGGAACATCTTGAAGGCCTGAGTTTCATGCAGTTTGTATGTTTTATTCTGCAACCTGCTTCTGTTTTAATGAAGTGGTTTTGTTCCAGATTTTGCTAACAGAAACGTGAAGAGTACGATTTAAACAGCTGATGTTTACAGTCTGACTTCCATCCGGAATAGAAAAAGCTTCCCCTCCTCCTGATTGTCCTAAAATTAGATCCAGGAGGAAAAAGAAAAAACTTGGTGTTATCTGCTCAGACTGCCAACGATTGTGAAAACGTTCAGCAGTATTTCCTGAGCATGAACTGTTGTGCCTGAGGAGACAGGGTAATATTTTAGCGCCTGCTATCTGGTTTCTCCTGATAAAACCTCGCTCTACAAATAAATCCCAAACAACATCCTCAGCTGTCTGTCATACGCTCTGTCCCTGCTGCAGTGCGTCCTGTCACAGCGGCGTTATTATCAACTGTTTAAAGCACAGCGTGGGGCTTGTTTTCCTTTCGGTGGACAGCTGATTCTTAATGCCAACCATAACATCATTGATGTGTCCATGACTAATGGACTTGGAGAGAAGTCAGAAAATGGTCAGTGCCTGTGATCAGATTCAGGAGTTCCCTTCTTTTTGTTTTTTGTTTATCTTATGATAAATGCTTAGGTTTAATCAGACAGAGAGAGGAAGGCTGCGTCTGTTTGCTCATTATGTTTTCAGAATTAGAAATAATGGGAACCAAACTCCTTAAAACTGAAGTGCAGAGGCTACAGTTTAATAAGAAATAAAAGTCAACGATTTAGGGTTTTTTTTTTCTCATTCCTTTGACTCTCGAACAACTTCTGGTTATCTTGGCACCAAAACAATATCTGCGAAATAGCGAGATGTTGACAAATGACAGAGTGGCTGATTTATACATTATTGGGCAACCAAGATAAGAATGTGCAGTTGCAGGAATGATCTCCTACTAAAATAAAATGACATTCAATTTTAGTCTTTTTACTCTGATAAAAAAAAATGAATCAGTTTTAGTTGTTTTTTTTGTTTTGTTTAACCTGCATTTAACACCACAAAGTCTTTTCTTCTAACCTTCTGCCGCAGTGGACATTAAATGCCTTTAAAGGCAAATTAATTTACCCGGGACCATTTATCCACAAGATGAGCTACGAGTATTTTACATCACATCAAAGCAAAGACAAAGCGGGAAAAAAAAATTCATAAGAGTAGAAAATGTTTCAAACAAATTATTACACTGATTAAAATTTGCTGTGCAGAAATTGAACTGCTAGTTTAAAATATTTTGCCCTTGTCAGGTTTTCAGCGTTTGAGAGCTGAGGAGCAAACGAACAACATCTCAGTGTATCTTCAGTGTATTTTTGTTTACTCTATTTGAAGTGTTTGTGATGAAAAAGCTTGCATCAGTGTAAGCAAACAGGAAGTAAAGAGAACTTGGAAAAGACGGAGATAGACTAGCAAAATTAAAGCAGTTCTCTCTCACTCAGTCTGATCCAATAAAGCACTATTATTAAAATCTCCAGAAGCTGAAGAAGAGAATTAATCAAAGTCTAATGCATGATATATAGTCTGTGCCAATTTAAAAAAAAAAAAAAAAAAAAAAAAAACTATTAATAGTCGAACCTTCATTTCTCTTTTTATTAAGGCACATAAAAGGAAGTATATGAGTAAAACAAATGCTGGTTCTTCGATTTAATAAAAAATGCCATAATAAGGAAAGGGAAAAGATACTGTTTGAAATATATACAGTAGTTGTTTAGGGATTTTTTTGTCATTGCTAATAAATCTACCAGTAATAACTCTGCTGCAGACAAGTTAATCCCAGTGCTGGTTGACAAACTGCTGCACCAACACTCCTCGGCTTTCTTATCTTCAGATTCAGAACTTCACAGAAGCAGCTGGGCTCCAGCAGCACGTTGGCTGCCTGAGGCATGAATCTTATTAGGTTTTAAACATTATTGCTCCATAATGATTAATTCATTTCAAAGGGAACTTGTCTGCAGAAATATGTGGCTGTGCTCAGATGTGGAAAGTTTTATCTTAAAGTGGCCTCATGGTTTGTTAATTTTTTTTTGTGTTGCTTTAGAAAATGCTAAAACTTAAGTCAAACTGTCAGAAATGTTTCAGATAATCCTGATCTGTAACTGATCAGCTTTTATTTTTTACAGGCTTTTTTATTATAGACTGGCAAGAAAATGGGATGGCAAGAAAAAAATAGAAATTATCCTAAGATTGGACAAGAGAAAACGCATGTACCAGTAACTTCTGAGATGGTTTTAGAAAATGCATGCTGTAACTATCTGGCAAAAATTAGGTTAGCTCACTGGGTTGAAGGTAAATAAATGTATATTTATGAATCACAAAGCTTTAAATGTAAACATATAAACATGAAATGGAGTCCAGAGAAATATAATCTAGTCTTAGAAAGTTTTTCATAACTTGTTTCGCCATTTAAAAAAAAAAAGAAATGTGTTTTTATTATTTTTTTTTATTATTCAGAAAGTATTAAAAGAACAATACATTTCAAGCAAACAAAGTCTGCTGATAAAACAACATCTATGCTTTGTGGGACACATGTTGGCTACATGTGCAACAGCAAAAGGAAATGATGGCAGAAGTAAGATGGAGGATGTCAAGGTGTGTGCGAATCTGTTTGAGACTGAAAGCTCTACTGACTTCTGCCAGAGAAATAATGAGAAATTGTTACCCTTAGTAAAATAAAAGCCTTTCTAAATTGAAAGTTTTGGGCTATATTAACAGAGTTACTAACAAACCAGAAAATTACAGCTGTAGGTCTAAGTTTTTTTTTTTTTTTCTGTGTAATTATTTTGTATTTTCTTTTTTTGTACAAAATAAAAATTGTTGCTATAATTTGACTTCATCAGCGTTAAAACAAGAACTGCGTCAACAGTCATACCTTACAGCCAAATTACCTTCGACATTTCAAACTGATGGAAATGCTAAATGTTTGGTCAAACAAAAAGAAGCAAATATCCTCAAGTTCAAGAGGCAGACATCTTCAGAAAGTTGAAATATTGAACAAATTTGTCAAATTCCTTTTATTTCCAATAACTTTAAACGTGGAGCTGTTAGCAGGCCTACCATTATCCTTATGAAAATAACTGCCATGCTCCGCTGCACCTGCAGGCAGTATGCAGGAGGGCAAAGGTTGGCGCTCTATTAGGAGTTCACTGGCCTGTGTAGACCTGCAGATGTGAGTTGGATCTATTATAAGATTGAGATGCGAGGCATTTCAGATCATCACCTCCTCCTCTGCCGTCCTATCGTTCTTTAACACCCGGGGAGCGCCTCCTTCTCCACCTGCTGCCGTCCGTCTTTCCCACACAGACTTGCAAATCTGAGTTCAGGTGCAAACCAGATTATCATTTACTGCATACATCTTTTATTTCTGCATTATCCTAAACTTTCTTTAAATTTGTTTCATTTTATTTATTTATTTAAATACACAGTTGTGCCTGTATTGCATCAATGTCTCAGCAGATTAGTTGTTAAACCAGTTCGACTTGGGGGGGGAGTGTATCTCCAGCCCACCCAAACAGGAACCTACGCTGACATACCATGCTTGGATATACATGCACACATTTACACACACAGATCGGTTTTCCTCCTCACACACACATAGCAGAGCTGAGACGGTTAAAGAAGAGATCATGTGAAGAATCCAGGACTCTGAAGAATGAGATGGGTGTGGTGTGTGTTTGTGAGTCCAAGTGATTCTCAGCTTTTCCTTTTTTTTTTTTGTTTTTCGTTTTTCAAATCATCAGCTAAAACAATGCAATTTACAGCAAGCGCCATCACTAAGGGGACATTTTTTTATGCTGGAAAAACACAGGTTCCATAAGACCCAGCTGTTTATCTGTTTTTACCTTTAAAAATAACTAGTGCAGCTCCTGCTCTGAACTCCAGCGATTAATTATTTTTCATCACCGGAAATTAGTTTAACAGACAAAGATGAAGAGGTCCATCCTAAGTTAGAGAGAAATGGTTGCGCTTTAGTTGGGTTTTAAGGGCCAGAGGCCTGGGGCCCTTGGTTTTGGAGAAAGATTTGTTTTGTACCTTTTTTTTCTATTTTCTATAAATGTGTGTTTCGCATGCCTTGTATTTTATCAAAAACGCAGCTCATAAAAGATAAGGTGTTTTAATAATTTAAACTATATCAACAATAGAACTGGAAATGATGACTTTGATTGATTTGTAGACATACAAATGATTTGTAGGCATACATGCTAATGCACAGTAATAATTTCCCTGAGAAAGAAGTTGAAGTAAAGGAAACAAAATGAATCCCAACGCAGGGGCCCACAGCTTTTTAAAAGTGTACCCCTGGCTGCAGGAACCCATTCGTAACTAATCATCTGAAGCATGATTTAATATTCCTCTCTTTAGAAAGGCAAAATGTACTCCTCTAGAACATGTTGCTGTTTTTATCAACAATCACTTTGTTCCTGCTTATTTGTCCACATGTCCAGAGAATAACTCAGCAGTGTTACTGTGGGCAGACCCCATCCTGGGTTAGGGTTTTATGTGAACTGTGGTAACTTGTTAGGAACGTTTATTAGAGGGGAACAGAGGAGTCATGCAAACGGTTCAGGTTCATTTGGCCGACTCAGAGGAATGACCGAGGCTACGGAAAGAATGTGAAGACCGCCAGAAGCTTCAAGCTGCTGGCCTTGCTTCTATATCAGATCCTTTGGCTTCACAAGCTGACAAGAGTACCACGCTTCTCAGACTGCTGCTGGGGAATAATTACTGCTCTACAGCACAGTTCAAGTTGGATTGCATCTCTAGGGTGGCCGGAATGTTTAGAAATACTGATTTACCACATGTCCAATGTTTCTTGTCCTTTTTCAGACTCTGACGTTGACCAAGAGGACAGCCATGTCTACAGCCAGACCAGAGATCCAGCTGTGAGTAGACTTGTTATTGATTCTTCCAGAAACTCTGCAAACAAGACAGTCTTTGCACAGCAGTCGTTTGAGATTTTTTGCATCACAAGTTGCAGTCAAGGACAAAGTGATTGTTTAAATCTCTTCTAGGGAAGTTGGAGGGTAAAGCTGGATTGGTGGAGAGCTCTTATCTTTGTTGTATCATTCATTAACTTCCAGCATAGAAGTCTTGTATTTTGTTTTGCGTTTTTTCTGCTCGGCTTGGAAAAAAATCTTGTCAAACTGTTAATAAAAAAAATACTGAAAAATAAAACTCTCTGGAACACCCGAGAACCAGTTTTACTTTAGCAAAACATTTACCGGTATTGGCAACCGAGGTTAAGAAAAAATAAAAAGTCACAGGTTGTGTTCGAACGTCCACCCTAACCCTTTCAATCTCTATCTGAAGCAGTGACTATGTATATATATATAGTGGACTTTATAGTGAACTCAATTAACTGATCATTCAGATGACCACTACTTTTCTGCCCCCAGTGGTCACCTGACTCTGGCTCTTCGCAGGGTCCCCTGGGATATATCTGCTCCTCTAATGATCATCGATGTACACTACTTTTCAAGGGGCATTGTGGGAAATATTGAGTGCACTACTTTTTCCATTCACTAGACATTCAGACATCCCGACACCATGGCGTAACGACTGTATAGTGCTCCTAAATTTCTTCATCGTTTTTATGGTAGAGGCAAAGTCTCAAGATTTTTAGAAAAAAATCAAATGCTAAATCTTAAAGGGGTCAGTAGCTCTGAAAAATGCAATGGAAGTAGAATTCGACTCATTTAGGCTTTTGTCTTTCAACCATTATTATCAGTTGAATGATCCAATGAAGACCAGCTTTCAGTTTTCTGATTGAGGCGACTAGATTTCTGTTCAGAATCTCCTGAGTCTTCATGAGTTCACGATGGAAAACAGGCCCATAGCATCACACATTTTCCACCATGCTTAACAGTAGGAACCATGTACCTTTCTACATATTGATCATTTGGTTTTCAACTGATCCATCTCAAGTGTTAATGCAAAAAAAAAAAAAAAATCTACAGTTTTAGTTCACTTTTTATGTTCTCTTTAAGAAATGAGTTCCAAGATGTACTGTTGTTGGGGGGGAGATAACAGATTTGTTGTTAGAAATGGGGCACCGCAGTTTTTGTTCAAAATTATTTCAAATAAACCCCCCCTCATTAATATAATTTGTCACAAGTAAAGTTGTATTTTTGCATTTCTCTTATTGGAAATTATACTACTGCAGAAACATACTTTCTTTTTTTAAGTTAGTTTTTTCCAGTGGGTTCAAACTACAGTGGAACGATCTATTAGGGTTAATTTAATCCCTTTGCACAAAAGTGATCTGAACTTTGTGTCTTATGCAGGAATAGTTTTAACAGTATCACTATTTTAGGCACTGAGCTCACTGTGAGAAACGGAAATGCGTTACAGGAGTCACTGGTGACACCAGCAAGTGTTGGAACACAATGTTTTCACAAGATTTACTCTGTAAGAGCCCATGAAACAAATAGTGGAAGGATATATTGGAAACTAGGTTATGATATGCTTCCTCCAGAAAGAGGGCAAGAGGTAAAGCTGCCCAATAGTTCAATGGAAACCAAAAGAAAACAAACCTAGTGATGCCAATGCAGGAGTTTAGTCATGTTCCTGAATCTTTGATCCTACAAGGGATTTATTTCAGTTTTTTTCCTCACTAATGAAGTCAACAAATGTCACATATTGCCATAAAACAAGCTTCAGTTTCAATTATACTCCTTCTATAATTGAAAAGAATTGATGGACGAAGAAAAAATCCAGAGTTTCCAGATGTTCAATCTGCATAAATGAATAAAACTAATCGCTCAGCCCTAATTGAATCTTCACATTTTAACAGTTTGAAGGATTTTTCTTCTACATGGCTGTTTTAGCCATAGGAAGTCAAGGTGCATTTCACAAACTTGTTCCTAAAATTTTAAGTTATTGACATTATTGATATCAAGTTTAACATTATTTTGTGTCCTACAAATATCCTTTTCTTAAGTCCAAGATTGTAACCGGATAACCAGAAGAAAATAAAGCGGTAAAGAAACCTACTGTCTGCATATTAGATTTGGTTTGTGCTGAAAATATTAATCAGCTGCAACCAAAAATGTTTGTTTCCAGACTTTAGAGATTCCTATAATTTACATCTGAGGAGCAGCTCCACTGAAGGAGTCCAGAGCTTAAGTCTGAAAAATCTCAATATCGTTTTCTGCATTCAGGTAAAAGACAAGAGGCGGTCCCCCCCCTCTACCAGATCCCCCTCTGTCCCACAGCGCAACCCTCACCACAGTGGCACTGTGGACGAACAGGAGAGCCCTGAGAGAGTGGTAAGATGTTCTGGTCATGCTACAAGTACATCAGGGTTTTTGCTTGGAAGGATGCAGAGATTTTCAAATTAAAGATAGTTAAAATGTACAATAACAAGAGTCTGAAATTAAAGGATCATCATGTACATCCTGTTCAACTTATTAAGTTTCAAAGTATTTATGTTGTTATGCTTCTTCTTGGAGAATTAACAGCAATTGTTAAATGTTTTCTATCCCTCGTCTTTAATTCTCTGTTATATGCATATTTTCTTTTGGGGTTTTTTGTTTGTTTGTTTGTTTTTGTTTTTTTTTTTTTTTTTGTCAGGAGGCTCACAAATGTCCCAAACACATTATCATACAAGTAGAACAAACGAAACAAATAAGAAACTTTTCCTACCTCTGGTCCATGTTGAGTGTAGTACACACTATGTCACCAAAGGGCACAGTGACTACTCTATTTATAGGCCAGGCATGTCCAGAGTCTGTTTTGGAGGGCTGCTGTCCTGCAGGTTTTAGAGATTTTCCTGTTTCAACACAGTCAATTTCCATTGATTGCTGATTCAAAGGCTTTTGCTGCACTACAATCATCAGAATCGGCTCTGCTGAAGCAGGGAAACCTCTAAAACCTGCAGGACAGCAGCCCTCGAGGACTGAGGCCATTTCTCAATATGCGTACTTCTGCGTTCTCGTGAAACGTTATCAGCCTCGGCCCGAGTACTGTTCCAATTCCCAAGAACACAAGACCGAGAACGGAGGTTCTTCTCTTCTCGCTCCTCCCTCTTTACCCAGCATGCATCAGAGCAGACTTAAAGTGCGTTCTAAGGCTGACAGTTTTACCGGCATGCACCGCGGCAGCAGCAGCAGCTTCGGAAGCTGCGCTAAGGTGTCTAAGAGTATTAAGCTAAAAGTTCATTTTTCTGTTGCCGTTGTTTCACAAAAGTACATTTTAAGATCATTCGAGGCGAGAATATTATACATCTAAGCTTTACTATGTGGCCCATTTACTGATTTAGTGCATAGGTTTTAAAAAAGTTCTGATGTTGAGAGAACCAAAGCGACCAGTAGAGCTCCGATGCCACCAGCAGCTATAGCTAACGTTTGCCCGTCTGCAGCAGCCCTCTCTCTGCATAGCTGTGTGTACCGGTGGCTCTGATGGCGTTTATTTTTTTTTGTTTCATTCGTCAAAAGGTCAATTTTATTTGTGTTTATCTGTGTGTGTGTTGATCATCATTCCTCAAATAAATGAAAATAATTTTATTATCTAGAGACTACAATAGGAGTTTAAATACAGCTCCAGACGAGCTTTTAATGCAGTGACGTCACAAGTACGCTTCGGTTTCAATTGACACAGATCTGTCTTGTGTCCTCAGGTTCTCCCTGAGTACATACGTTTGGCGTTCTTGTGAAGAACGTACTTGGCGAGAACACGAGTCCATACTTGCGTTCTAGAGTATTGAGAAACGGCCTGACTTTGGGCATGCCTGAAATACTGACTGATTGCAAGATTGTAGATACCTGTGATGCTAATTGGACACACCTTGGTTTAAAATGTCTCTTTAGTCTTATTGTTTTCAATCTTTTTTTTTTTTTTAGGGCCAATATAATTTTTGTCCATACTTATTATTTCTTTTAAATAATTTTCTTTAAGCACACTTAAAAGCAATGTCTGTCTTTTATCTGCTAATTTTTGTAGAATTTTATTTATTAATACTTTTGAAAGATTCCTGTTTATTTCTGTGACATTTGCGGGTTTTCTTTCAATCTAAAATTCTGTTTAGTTTCTTTATTTTTTGTGCAATTATTCCATAGATTAATACCCTAAAGATAGATAGATAGATAGATAGATAGATAGATAGATAGATAGATAGATAGATAGATAGATAGATAGATAGATAG
>JAUZNJ010096326.1:0-21780 GCA_034780135.1 Jordanella pulchra
CAGAGGGCTCCAGCCCAGGAGACCCACGGCGCACTCTGCTGGAGAAGAGATGGAGCAACAGGCTCCGGATCCCAACAGTATTAGATTTCTGTCTATTCTTGATTAAGTAAATAAAAAGTATGGACCAGGAAAGTCTAAGAATTTTAACTGAGCATTGTTGAACTAAAGAAAGGTCAGTTACTCTCTTAATTACTGAGGCAATCCTTAAAATAGAGACAAGTCATAAACTGTAATCAGCTTCAGTGTCAACCATTCATGGTGTACAACCTGGCTAAAAATGTGGATCCTGTCTGGTTATCTCATTTAATGGAAATATAAGTAAGTGTTACTGAGAGTTAAATTAAAAGACCTTTTTCTAAGTTTTTATTATACTGTATATCATTTCCTTATTAACGCCTTGCAAGATTTGCTTTCCTGGGTGCAATAGAAAAATCCTATCAGATTAATGACAACACACTGCACAAACAATCTAAAACCATTTCCTGAAATAAGTGTTTTTGCCCTTAGAATAAGATAAGTAGATATTATGCACTTGAAGTCGGCCATTTTATTTTTTTACATTAAAGTTGAAATTGTGTTATTCCTTTTGTAAAGCGTCTCCCTTACCTGCTCACTCCAAGACAAAATACTAAAAAAAACAACTTTACAATAAAGAAAATAAATACACAAAATTATGTAAAACAACACATTCACATTAATTTGCAGTGTGTGTCAGCTGTCACACACACATATAGTTAGAAATAAATGTATTCTCAAATTAAACTGCTGTATTTTCACCCTCGTTTTCTCGTAATTAGTCGCTGCAGATCTGACTCGCTTCTTTTCTTTATGCTTTCGGTACGTCTGTCAGTTTAGCTCTTTCAACCCATGATTTTATGGAATCATAACACCAAAGCAACGGCTGCTTATCACCACAGGTGTTTCTAATTAGGACAAATATTCCTTGAGATCATTATGCAGCCTGAATCTGTGTCCCTGGTAAGGATTATCCACCGTTGACAGAAATAGTTTAAGTGTGGGTTGAGTAAACTGTGCATTGATTTCCTTGTCAGCAGCAGGTTGTTAAAGCTATTTTTGTCCTCATTTAATAACTGATGGAATCATACAGTGAGGAGAGGATGTGGGTGTGTTATTACTTTGTTATTCATAGATTGGTTTTATGGAAATCTGAGTGGCTTAAAATATTCTCTATCTTTTTATGCTACAAATTAGATTTCGACTCACAAATACCCAAACAAAAATAAACACTTTTTATATATTTTCGGATCTCATGGTTCAGTGCCTTCAAGAGAAGCGACACTGCGGATAATAAGCCTCTGCAAGATGGTATTACAGATTTCCATTTGGTATTCTTAAAAAAATTGAAGCAGAAGTGCCAAAAAGGAAAAGCTTTTTTCCTGGGCAGCAATGAGCCGACTGCTTTTCAGCATGTTTGGATTGACTCTGCGCCCATCAGCTCATCAGAGAGATGATTGCCGTGCCCAAATTTGAACAGGCGATTAGGTGCAATGGACTGTTTACACTCTAGAGAACAATGCTGCTCCGTAATTCAGTTGATCACATACGATAGCATGTGTAAGGACGCCTACATTTTGAGGGTCTGTGACCAAACAGAAGAGATAAGGTGTTTGAATGAAGTATTTGGTGTTTCTAATGATTATTATCAGGGTTTATTCACTTGCATGCAAGTTGTTTTTGAAATGTTTCATTTCTGCCAGAAACTGATTTTCATTTTACATCAAAGCGAGATAAAAGCTCCTGTTAGCTCACAAAGTACAAATCACCAGGTACTCACAGTTGCACTGTAATTGCACACGTTCCGAAGTTGCTTGATAAATCTTTTGCTGAAAGCTAAGACTCAGAGTTAATGAGGGCAAACTTTTTAGATATTTCTCTTTGGCGCACTCAGCTGCCATTTTGACAATACAGCACTTTGGATTATTAAGCTCTATCTCACATTCGCTGTCTACAGGGAAGAAAACTTATCTGTTGCAGAAGATTCATTTTGACTTTCGGATCATCAGCCTCTGTGTTAAAACCTAAAATCCTTTAGAGACGTCTTTAATTTCCTCTGGTTTTTATATAAACTTACACCCGAAAAAAAACTGCAAATAATTGTAATCTATCCGTCTTTAACATCACTCAAATGCTTTGGTTGTCCCAGGCTAGAAATTAAATTTACTTTAAAAAAAATCCCGTCATATTTAATGTAAAGGAGCAGAAGTTCTACTTTAAGCGTTTGTCAAATGATGAAACTACTTGTTTGTACACATAGCTTATTAAAGAAGCTATTCCAGCATCCAGGGTCTCGTTCTTTTGGTCATGATCCATATATCAGGGCCATAATTGAGGGTGGATACAAAGAGATGTAAATCATGAGGCTTGATTTATTTTACTCAGCTTATTCTTCACCATAACGTCCCTGACTCAGGTCAGGATTATTTAACTCTGAGCGGATAGTAGTAAGGCCTTCACTCTGGAGCCTCAGCTTAACGCTGCCCAAACAAATGTTCACTCCAGCTTCAATCCATCACTGTTTTGAAATTTATGATTCAAAGGAAGATAAATTTAAAAAGAAATGCAAAGTTTGGTTACGTTTTCAGTTTTAAACTGCATATGAGCATTTCTGTAAGCAGTAAGAATATTACGCAAGTATTATTATTGTACAAAGAATGAATCTATTCATTGTTTGGGAAATTTTCAGTTTACATGTCCTTTTAATACCCTTTCATTTGCCTCAAATCAGAATTTCTTCTTTTTTTCCAACGTACACCCTGAACACAATTAGGTCAAGCCATCAAGTCATCCCCGGGTCGGAAATTTGACATCTAAGGCAAATGTAATGCAGCATAAAACTAACCACTTCCTAGCCCTAACCGCTCACACCTGGAAGTGAGCAATGTGGAGAATAGCAATGAGTTAGACGTAGAGATGGTGCCGCATGTAGAAAGGGATATCACATTACAGTACAGCAAAAAGAGATGGTGCAACATATTGAAAGTACTGCTCTGTCAGCAGAAAAAAATAAGTCTGATGATCTTTATGGGAATGGATATAGAAAACTAATTTCTGTTGAAACATTTTTCAAGGGTAAACAGAACTTTGTCCAGAGCAGATTTTTTACTGAGCAAATTCTAGTCTAAAATTCATATTTTCAGAGACGCATTGGAACAAACTACGGTCTGTCAGACTAAACTTTGTTTGGTCCTGTGAAAATATCTGAGGTGCAGAGTGAAGAGTGTATAAAGAGTTGGTGAGGCCACCATGTGTGGCCGAGCTCATCTAATGAGCCACCTAGGCGCAGTGTGGCCTCATGGTCCATTTCTCTCTGCTCATGAGGGGCCAGAGGGGTCAGCAGGCTTAATAACCCCCTCTTTAATTACTCACCTCATTTACACTTGGCTCCTCTGACTCTGCAGCACGCTTCCAATAATGAAGCCTGATTAATTGGGTTTGCTATTGATAAAACTGTAGTAAACTCTATTGATACAGTCAAAGAATATGCTGAAAATGTCGAGCACAGATGTGATGACATAACTGTTATATTCTGATGCTTGTGTCTAAAGGCATTATGATTTATAATAGTATGGCACTTTTGTTGAAAGCTGACAATATGCTGTAAGAGAGGAGCCAATGGAGATGAGACGGATGAAAGGACAGATTAGAGTAAAACAATCAACAGAGAAACACAAGGATGTCCTAATTGATCTTTTTGAGCTGTTCTGATCTGTAACTCACTGTCATAATGATATATATGTTTTGTAGTGTTTCTGCGGAAAGATTTAACAAGCTGATGTTAAAGGGGCATGGTCACCTTATATGACTGGACAAAAAGATCAAAAATCATTTGATAAAAAATATTAAGCATCTCTCCTGAAAGGGTCTTGATTGGCTATTTTAAGCCTAAATATAATTCCAGCATCTGCTGGCAGTACTGAGAAATTATTACATATATAGTCTTTCTGAGAAGGGTGGTAGCAACCTAAACAGACAAACCAGACCTTTGTGCAGAAAAAGTCAGCTTTTAATAAACTAGAAATAGGACATATTTGTAAAAACTTTATTTTAAAATGGTAATAAAAATGCAGAACAATTTAGCATGTTCATTAGTAAAACCTGCAGTTGTTTTATCTGTAGAGTTGAGAGAAACCATTTCATGTTTTATTTAATCAAAGGAATATGCCTACATTAATAATAATAATAATAATACATTAATAATAATTTGGTGATGTTCTCCCTCTGGTGTCACAGTCACACTGAGAAGGTGATGATGCTGTTTGGCAATCACAAAGCACTCCAACACCCCCTCTCTCCTTCCATAATACAAAGGTGGCAGATTAGAAAAAGTTTTGAATAATGCATAAACACAAACCTCTTTCAGCGGTCAGTAGCCTCTCTGTTGACCAGTGATAAATCACACCTGCATTATCAGCCTTACAAAAGTTTAAAAGGACAATAAGCAAAGTTCTAGGGAGACAATGAAAACTACGTACACTATAAGGGCGAGATGGAGGGGAGGTTTAGATTGGCTTTGGTTTGTCTTGACATTTGTAGTATTGATTCTTTTTCTTTTGTGCTACTTTGGCTGAGATTTCTAATTGGATCCACCTGTTCTTGATTCATACCTTTCCTCAAGCTTTATCAAAAGATTGTAAAAAAAAAAAAAAACACGTTATTCCACTTTTATTCCAACAATTGTGTGTGAGAGTCAGTTTAGCTTAATAAAATTAAAGTAATAGGGAGGCTTTACTAAACAGGCAAAGCGTCTAATTCTGCAACTTTAATGAAACGGACTCAGATATTTATCAAAAAAACGAATAGATTCCTCTGCATCTGTACAAGTTTCATGAAATTCAGATTTGGTTGGTTTTGCATTGCCCTGCCAGAAGATCAAGCTGCTAAACAGAAATGGAAATTTCCACATACTTCAATGTCGGTGAGGAATGAGAAAAGCGATTGTGGAGGTGGTGTGAATGAAGTGTATCTTGACAACAGAGCATAAGCAGCAGCTGTTCAGGCGTCCCCAAAGCAGCTGGAAGATTAAATAGCTGCTCTGGCTGATTTTAAACTAAACTTTGTTTTTTTTTAACTTACATTCTTCTTAACTAAAAAACAACAACAACAAAAATAAAATAAACTGGAGCCCTGAAATTTAAAAATGTGCTTGATACAATTACTGTTGCAGTGTTGTTATATTTGATATAATTTCAAACGCTATTGTAAGAAGGGTATATTTGTAAAATATTTAAAAGTAGCTCATATTTTTAGGTGCAATGTGTGAAAGTGCTGTTTGTAATCTTTCCTTCATTTGTTTCAGAATTTTGTGATATCAGTCTATATTAATGGAAACGCTATTAAGCTTTAATCAGTTTAAAAGCAAACTCTGCTGGATACAAGATTTTACTATCAACAATTATTGGTGTTTTTATTGCTTTTTTTTTAAAGAAAACAGATTTTGTGTTACTAACTTTACTAACACAAAACTAAGGATTTTTTATCCTTTATTAATTGAATTCCATCAATTAGGTAATTATGCCAGGAACTTTTCCAAGGATCTACCAGCGTGGAACACGAATCTACCGCCATTGATGTAGCTTCATTAATGAACTATTGACATCCTAAAATGTAGTTAATCTTTGTCAGCTTAATGTTAGCTGCAATTGGTCTGAGGCTGAATCAGATTTACAAAGTAGATAAATATAAATACCATAGGTGGGGATTGCTCCGCCCTTCTTGCAACTCTGTTTTACACTGACAGCATGGTGGCTTCCTGGTTAATATTATTAAACGAAAGTTTAATATCTAAGTTTAATCTAAGTTTGGACAAAATATTTTGAAAACTAAAAAATGTTTTCATAACAGAAAAAATACAACTAGGCAAGAATGAGGCTTGTGATTAAAAAGCTAACTGCAAAATGATTTATCGCCATGTAAAGCATTCATATTTACCAACTTAAGCTAAATATTTCTCACTAGTTGAATTTATTCCAAACATTTAGTTTCAGTTATTTCCTATTATAACCTTCTCTACAGAAAACATGTTCTGTAAAGTTTTAATTATAAAACAAGAGTAATGAACACAGCTTTCAAACTCCAATGCTGCCTTTCACAGTATTTCATTGTTGTTATCCAAGTACTATGTAGTAAATAAGTCAGTAATACTACTTCCGTTGAATAGTGTGGGCTTGGAGACAGAGAGAGAAACTGTGAATGAAAAGCCAATTTTATGGATACTACTCAGTCATTTTCTAATTGTTTTACAGCTGTTGTGGTGTGAGATTGAACTGATTCCAATAACAGTCCTGCTGTTGATTTCTTTTGTTTTTATAAAGCAGTCTTAAGTTTGATCAGAGGAGAGATGTGCTGCTTCTTACTTATTACAGATATTGGGATTTTTATGAAAAAATAAAACCAGATTTATTATAGTTTAGTTTAGCCACCAATAAATAAATGAAAGCTTTTGTCTTTATTTTACAGGTTGTGATCTCAGTTAGAGCGCTCTCCCGCTTTTCTTTTGCTTCAGTAAACATGCAGCTCTTTATCCACATAGTTATACTTTCACATGTCTATAACGTTTTGGTAGTAACTCCTTACACACTATAAAGTCTAATTATACTCTTATTGCTGGAAATCTCAGCATTTATTTTCACGACACTCTGAAAATCAGGATTTGTGTAACATGAGATCCATCGCTATGAAATATTAACTTTAATCTCATAATGAGCTTCAAATTTATGTTTTGTCAGACATAGATTTTGGTAAAAATACTGTAAAATCTTAGCTAGAGGCAACACTTTATTTAGAAACATCATATATTAGTACAGACCCATCTAATTTAGCAACATAACAGTTTTTTCTATTTATCTGATTCCTCTTTCTGCAAAAAACAAAACATGGCTGGAGTTCTGGCTGTTGTTTGTTTTTCTGATCGACTCTATCAGAGATCAGTTAGTTTATTTTGTGAATGAAGCATGCTGCTCAGTCCTCATCTTGACTCCATTGGAGGTTTGATTAATGTTGTCGTTGGATGGAATAAATGAAAACCTATTTTTAAACACAACAAAAGCAGAGATCTTGCTGGTACAGAAATAAAAGGAAGGCTTCATCTGTGTGGAATGTGGATTAGACATGGGGAGGTTTTTTTTATCATCTTATGACATGTTTTGTTCTGAATCTTTTTCTAAAAATGTTGGAAAGAGTTTTGCCTGTGTGCCGTATAGTTGGAACTCATCTTTCTTTTCTATGCTTCTTATTTGGCACCCATTAAAAATTGTGACTCATCCCGTCTGCTGACAGAAGATCTTTAGACTTAATGAGACTGATATACACTGATACATATTAATTATGATCCTGCTGTCTAGGTTGTTGCCAATAATTGGAAAGAAGCTGTCATTGTGTCTAATACCAAAACAGTAAATAAATATTCCCTGTGTTGAGAAAATAACTGAAATTATGCATATTTGCCTCTTTGGCTTTGCCTCTTCAGTCTTTTTGAAAATTAAAATTAAACATTTGTCCTTTCACAGTATGTGAGGCAGCTTTGCCAGTGACATTCTCTTATATTCTTTTTTATAATAGCTATTAAAATAAACTGCATGTATTAAAAGGTAGAACTTAAAAGTATTTCAACCTTGAAAGACTCGCATAGAGAAAAGCTCCAATTAAAAAGGTTGTATTAACATTAATGAAATCCAAATAAAGTTCTTTGGCGCTCGGGCCCCGGCAGAAGACTTTGATGCTGTGAATCAACCTCCACTTGGATGAGTAACCTAGGAGAGGTCTTAAAGTAATCTTTGCGCACATTTATAATAGAAAGGCAACTACTGTCTGATTTCACATTCACACCGAACAAGGCTTCAGTTTCAAAATGGTGTCAAACACCTCAAGTTAGATGTTTGTTCATCTCGAAGTCAGAGGCTGGCAGTGCTGTTCGTAGCGGCTGAAAGGGAATATAAGGCATTTTTTGTTGTCAGTGGTAAAAAGTGCAAGTAACAGAATATAAAATCTAAATCTAAAAATCTAAAAGTTTTTACCCGCAGCTTTTGGCAATTTTAGTCAATGTAGGAATTATAAACTGTTTTGCCACAGTTTGGTAAGACAATGTTTTAGCGGAGTAATTATGATTAGAGCTCACTCTATTTTCCTTGTACATAAAGAATACTTTTTTTTGGCTTTTTAAATCCAGTGGAATTGAACCCCTTTATTATGGATTCATTTTTTCATAGTTTTATGCTCAAAGCTCTGCAAAAGCACATATCATGGCATGGCATTAAGTGTCTTCCTCCCAGACAGCTTCTGGATCAGTTTCTCTGATTGGTTGATCCTCAGCATCCATTAGCAAAATATCAGATTTCCAACTCCAGCATCTGCCGCTCTGGATCCTTGCCTGCTCAAAACGCGCTACTGCCTGCTCTGCCTGTAGGGTTTCTCCCATGATGATCATCCCTATCTGAAGGGCCGGCGGTCCTGCACTACTGCCCTGTGGATGTGGGTTGGACCATGGTTTTCCCTGTTCAGGGTGGTTGCTGAGGTGGCGCCCCCTGTGGTTGTGGTAGGGCTGGCCACTGGTGTGGGCGGATCCCCAAGGTACTGCGTCCTCACAGCAGTGTCAAACCAGTATTTTACTTTTTTATTTTACTTTTATTTTCAGTTAAAGTGCTGGAGTTCATGTTGCAAGGCGGAGGGGTGGGAAGGTACTGTTTGTGTGTGTGACTGTGAGAAAGGTTTGTGTGCTTGTTCTTCTATTAACTATCTATAACTTTTTGTTTGCTGGCTTATTTTTAAACAGTTTTTACCTTGTAAAGCACTTTGCGTTGCTGTATGCAGGAAAAGCGCTGTATACATAAAGTTTGATTTGTTTTGATTACTCTCGCGTTGGACATTCAAATCATTCTGCTGAACCTTTGTGGCACCTCCAATAGATTTTCAATTCAAACAGGAACTCAAAATGCATTTGGTGGGAATGCACCATGAGATTAAAGGGATTTTCTTCTTTGTAGCAAAAAGGTTTTCATCCATAAACCCAGAAAATAGGTTTTTGTGTAAATAGACAAATTAAAAAAAAGTTTTAAAAGAGATTTTAGAATTGGAAATACCTTTATACTTATTTTCTAAATGTCCTCATGTTAGTGTTAGACTCAAAGAAAAGCTGGACACCGGATGATCTTACTAGCAAAGAATTTTAACACTCAGCAATAACATGGCTGCAACAGTATGATGCATGTCCCCACTGAGCAACGTCCGATATGCTTCTGCTGGTATTAGTCCTAATGTGTCCTTCACGGTGTAGGAAGCCATCTCTAAAACATCAGTCTCTGGGGTTTTAATACATTGAGATGTTCTTTAGCTCAGCAGAGAAGTCTAATGAGAATCCGACTGTCAATTTACCTGGGTTCAACTATGGATATTGGGGGAAAGCATGTAGAAAATGTAGAGATACATAAAGTTGTGGAGTTCCTTTATTAAAAAGCAACAACTAAAAAACCCAAACAAAACAGAGCACATACCATTGTTACCCCAGTTCCTGGGAATGCACTGAACTGAGAATGTGTGAGAATATGTTGGGTCTGTATAGCCATGTCCCTACCAGTCACTGGAAGGCTCTGCCTGGCTTGTGATGCCTGCATGCTTGGTTGGCTGTGCAGCCGTCCATTCATGTGTGCTGTTACACGCACTGCTTGCAGGCAGCGTTTGGCCAAAATCACACTATGATATAATGTTGTTCTTTGATATTGATCAACTTTCTCTCATTCAATAAAGGAAATGTTAAAAGTAGTTAGGCAGTTATCATCTGGAGGGTAATATATTGCCTTGAAATTTCATGTCATAGTGAACTCATCTGAAATTGTTGTTACTGCTCTCCCAGCAAAAACAATTCATTGTTAAATCATGGCCAAAAAGTTTAATTTTTGGTTAACTACAATGTGTTTGGATTGTTCTCTGTACATTTTCTCATTTTTTCCTGTAAATATTAACAATTTTTATCCGCAGTTGGTAGACTCAAAAACATCTATAAGTCACTGCAAGTCCAAGTCAAATTACCATAAACAAATGTCATGTGGAAACTGATTGCTTCAAAAAATTGGAGTCCACTAAATGAACTTTTTTATGTTAGTTAGTGCTATCAAATTTCTTTTGTCATTTAAAAGTTCATTATATATTTTCGTCTGAATAAGTCTTCAAGATTATCCATTTCAATTTAATATGTAGTATATGTTCTTTCCAAATCCTGGTTACTCGAAAAACATACTGAAACCAGTTAAAAAAGAACTTCTAAATTATGCTTATAAACATTTGGAGTTTTACTAAAAAATAAGTGTTTGGTTGAGTGAGCTAGTTTAGCCCAGATAACTTAAAATATCTGCTAATTCAGCTCCTAAATAACTTAAAAAATGGGTTTCAGATTACACTGGATTGTGGCTAAACACAGGGAACAATTAGTAACAATTAGTTATCAATAATAATTCTTAATAATTATCAATAAGTATGTATAATCATTATTAATGATTATTAACAATAATTATTATTAGACCTGCAACAATAGCACGACTTCAGCCTGAAATAAATGCAAATATGGCAAAGACTTGAGAAGAACAAGGGGCGGCTATTTAATTTGGATCTGACTTGGAATGTGTTCAAAAACTGACACGTCAAATTTAAGCATGTTGTGGTACATATGAGAACTAGTCATAGTGGAGACGGTTAGCGTATAATCTATTCAAATATTAAAGCAATAATTTGAATACCTTGTTAAACACAAGTCTAATGCATCCAAACAGCATCTCGAAATGACATCCTGATTTTATTTTTTTAGTTCCAGCACACTAACATTTATTCAGTATATTCTTCTATACTTCACCTTCTCAACCTAAATCGCCATCCAGTATAAGTTAGACAAGGCAAGAGGAAATAGCTATTTGAAATGAAATAACATTTGGGTAATGAGGCCTGCTTCTGCACAGCGGCACATCCAATAAATGAATACCTACACACTTGGAGTGCTTCTGTGTGATTGGAAAGTTTTCCTGTTTTCGTCCCACAGCACCTGCTGTTATGGGGGTCTAAAAGGGGCACGAAGAAGCCGGATGGAGAGTCATTATAAGGAGTCTTCCTCAGCAGCAGGGCGGGTCAGCAGTTTAGATTAGCATTTTAATGAGAGGAGCAGGAGCGAAGCCCTGCAGGATGACCTATCAGGTGGCACTCAGAGTACGTAAATGATTAATTACAGCATCTAAAATGCATTGGGATCACTTACTTGTTGAGTGAATGAGGATTCAGTTTGAAAGCAATTCAAGTATTGATATAATCTACCTGTTTCTTGCTTTCCCTACAGAACTCACCCAAATGCAATGTGATGATAATTGACTGGGACTTAATGAGATTTCTCTGCATAATATTGAAAAACTCTGTCCACTAAGACTTAGGTAGTATTTATTAATGGAAATAGATGGATTTACAGTAATCGAATACATTTTTAATTAAATTCATTAATTGTTGAAGCAATTTACTTAGACAGTAAAATAAAAAAAATTAAAAATGAACAAATATTAGAATTGCTTTAAATAAGCAATATACTGTGCTGCTCTCTTTATTATAAAAAATAAGAGTAAAATCAGAGGTTGATAACCATGGCATATTTTATAGATGTTTGACCAGATTGTTATTTTTGAAATACTCCTTTAACTGGGTTAGTATCAACTGCTAAGGTATTCAGTAACCTCATATCTTCAAAGTATTTCCTGTATCTAGTGTTTTTCTTCACCCCTATGGGGTTCTTGTCCTTATTATTCGACAATAAAACCACTGAAAAACATCCCCCAAAACAGATTTATTTTAATTTTTGCACTGGTATATCTCAATTTGCACCTCCCCTTAAAGTCTAAATTCCCTTAAACCTCACTCTCTGTTCTATTATGTTGGTTCACCAGACTTAATAATAAATAGCAGCTTTGGCTTTTACGAACCATTTAATTGCATCAACTTGGAAATAAGAGCCGTCCTCCACTTCACCCTTTCTACTGAAGACAAGAACCCTGATTTGCATAAAAGGGGATCAAATGGATCTAACAGAGCTGAACACAAGTTGGAAAACAATCCGGATTCTTACTGTGGAGCAGGAATTTACCATGTTCCCAGTTTGTCTCAGGGGAGTGAAATGTGCCCCCCTTGGCAAAGTCAGTGAGGAGTAATTTGCGAGAAAAAGTTGGCATACTTTATAAAATTGCTGGAGCAGAGCTCCTGGTTGTAATTAAATACAGCCTGTATTCACTCCAGAATTAAAAGTCAGTAGACAGTCTGCACTGTGGACATTTGTGCAAGAGCTAAATGTATAACTGCTTTTCCTCCTAGAGTTTTAAAAGGTCATATGTACAAAACTATCCACAGCATTTAATTTATGCAAAACTGACTTACATTTAAAGCTGCTTTATTTGACCAAGTTTCAGGAGAAGAAACATTTGAATTTGTAGGAAGAGGATGGATCAGTTCTTTCCCAATAAATGAGTTTAGATTCCTTCTCAGAGATGATCTATGGAACGTTATGAAGCATGCTGCGTTGAGAAGAATGTAAATGACTCTATAATAGTGTATGAATGTGCCTCTTCAGCTAGACCCAAGTGCACCTAAGGGGCATGAGTCTGGAACACAAATCTTACAGCATCACATCATGTCTGTTCACAAGTGTACTCCTGATACTGAGAAGAGGTTCAAAGTGCAGCGGGAAATGGACATTTCACCTTATATGCAGTGTTTAGAGAGTACTAGAAGACCTGAAAGAAGGAGAAGCTCTGATATAACAATGCGTCAAGGCTGTTTTTATCTAAATCTATTCCCCATATGAAATTTGAAACCCTAAAAATATCACATATACTAGATTACACAACATTGTTAGCTATTATACATATAATATAGCAGTTGGCTCATTACTGTGACTGTATTCTTAAAAATGTCCTGCCTTTTTATTTATTTTTTATGTAAAAACCAAATCAGATTGTAAAACAATGCACAAATATGTAGCTTACAATTCAGGCCTGATATTTAAAGATTCCAAATAAGGAATGCTAAATTTAATGTGCAACCATTTTTTTTTTGCAAGAGCAATAAGTGAGTGTGTTGTGGGTTATATACAAGGATTGTTCGGACAATTTTTAAGACATCTAAAGTGGTTTGGTTCCTCCAGATTGAATAATCAGATTGCATATAATATTTGCAGTTTGAGAGTGGCCATAATAAGGTGTGGTTCTGAGCCATTAAGGTATTAATGACAATAATTACAAGTTTGCACATGTTTTAAGATACACAAACCTTTTAAAGATCAGTCACTTTTAATTACAAAAAAGACAGAATTAATAAAAAAAAGATAAACATTGTATAAATACATGTAGATATAACAGGGGATCGTATTGGTTTTTCCACTTCTAACAAGGATTCACACATATAACAGTACATAGTGCTTTGAATTCATTATCAGTTTATATTAATTTAAACTAATATCCTGAATCATATAGGCTTGCACTCAGGAAATGTGGAAAGATTTAAAATGTAGATCTTCTTAACTGTTCGAAGATTAAAAATATATCTAAAAAAAACACAAACTGACTGAGGTGTTTAAATTATTTTCTAAAGAAGGTGAATAGCTATTATACACGACTGTATCATCCTTCTGGTATCCATTTACTACAGAGATTAAAATGTGAACATAAATACTCTATATTCAGTTTCAATTTTTTTTTTTGCTCTCTTAAGTAAAACATGTCCCCCATGCATACACAAAAATATTTTTTCACAATTCAAGGCTAGTCTAGCAAAACCTTGAACAAAGCTCAGGCTGGGAGTATATACATGTAATTACCACCCAGAGACTGTGCTTTGTGAATCGTGGCATCCAAAATACTGCCTTCTCCATGGTTTTTTAATTAACCTAATTATTCTTCTGTTTCGCTTTTGCCTCTGATTACTTCCTGAGAAAAAAGGCAGACAGTGAATCAGCTATTCCACACACAGAAGCGAAAGAAAGCCTCTGAAACTAAGTTCTGAAAAAACTTTGGCCAGATGTAGCTTTAGACTCGGCCTTCTGTGTCTCGTTTTATCTCATCAACTAATTTATTTATTCTTACTGAGATTTCCTCTGAGGCTTGTACCCATTTTAAGAGGATTTAGTAAAAGATGTTTAGTATGCCGCCCTCAAGAAAATTTGAAACGATTCTTGGGTTGACTGTTTACCAAACAACAGTTGCTTTTAAGCTTGCTCTGTGTTGAATCGATTGGTTCAGGCAACTAATACAGCTGCTTTTCTGTCAGAATTTGCATAATGTGATTTGCATGACTTCACTGCAGCTTTCACAGTTAACACTGGATAAACTTAGTTTAATGTGGCACATTGGATAAAAGTGGAAAAATTACTGACATATCGCTTTTCAGACTGAAGAAGCATATAAAAAAAGTTGTCTCAAATGTCAATATTACCAGTAAAAGACTTTTTACAGACATTTACTGTTTTGTATTATGAATTATAACATTAAATATAATGTGTATAATTTGAATATGAATATGAAAGTCCTTTCAGGTTATGAATACTCACAACACTGATCAGGTGTGACATAATTGGCCTTGTCTTTAAAAGGTCTGCGTGTCTTAAAACAGGTGATTTTTGCAGTTGAGCAGACAAAACATTTTTAGCAACATTTTCAGTGATATGCAGACAATATTCTAATGATCAAACCACACAGATTCATGGGTGGAAGATATGCAAATGTAAACATTTACCAAGAGTAAAGCAAACGAAGCACAACTGCAGTTGCAGTTTTTGCTTCTTTTTTAGTAAAAGCTGCAAACATACAAACATTTCTGCAGTCATTGTGGCCACAGAGGAGGTATTGTACAACGCGAGACAAACAAGAGAAATTCTGTGCGGATGCAAATATATTTGGACTGTCTGAAATAAAAATGGTAGAAAGTAAAAACTTCTACAAAGGTGGGCACAAAAATAATGCAGGAAGGCAGATGACCTTTATACACCTAAACCAAAACAAACAGAAAAACAAAGAGTGAACTTAAGTATTGTAGTATTCACATCAGAAGAAAAGTTGTAAATCAGCAGACAACTGTGTCATACTTTATTGGACATAAAAAATATAAATCTTTAAGGTTAGTTTTGTTTAAAAATTTCACTTCTGACTCTGGTTTGTTACTGTACTATAGATATTATTTATTATATTTATTGTATTTATTTAGATAATAGTTATTATTATTGCCTACAGGTAGATAGCGTAGAACTTTATCTCTCTTTTGCAGCAACTGCCTGTAAAATATGCTATCTGCTCATTTAATTGAGCAAAACCAAACTGGTTTGCACATCCTTGTAGATCACCCACAACACGCCCTTTATTGCACTTGCAATTTAGTGCTCCTTTTTTGAAATATTTAAAGATCAGCTTCTTTGACCTTTAACAGGTAAAGTAAATATCACTAATTATCTCTTAGATCTATAAAAGGTGACTTGCTTTGATATCATATTTTGTTTACATACATCAAATGGATGGGAAGGGATTTACTACCTGACATCAGGATACACTATAGCAGAGGTCTGCATCGGGATCATGAGGGCCGGTACAGATGTAACATAGAAGCATCACAACAGAACTGTAAAGTGTCAATCAACAGTAAATACAGCTTTACTTGTATTTAAAGCACTCAATGCATTCAAGCAGTATGTATGAGACAGAAACGTGTCGCTTTGCTCTGTGCAGGACTTGGTGACTCAGTTCCTCTGAGAGAGGCAAATTTCACCACAGGGCTAAAGTGGTCGGAACAGGCTGCCGCATTTTATGCAACCAGTTTTTCAACATAATCCCTTGATCTGCGTTAAATTCTTTGAGACAGTTAATGTGGCAGATCCAGCAAATGATGTGAAACGATAAAATATTCAATTCTTACCCTGTAACCCCGGATGTTATCATATTCGATACATCAGTTTTTTTTAGAGAGATCTACATCAGTGGGATATTTTCTTACCTTAAAAAAACTGATGCAAAAAATTAGACACATGTGAAAAGAGAATGCATAAAAAATTGCACGGAAATAACTAATGTATCTCAAATGATGCAAATTAAAACTGCTACGTGCAAATAGCTTTTTTCCCTATTTCTCAAAATGTTCAATGCAGACTCTTGATGCAAACAAAATAGAATTTTCTGATAATTGAGACATGCATGCAAAGATTATTCAGGATGGTATTGACTCCAGTCTTTCATGCCTTTCTTCTACAACAACTGTTTGTATAAAACTACTATTAATATAATGGATATGGTATTAGGTAAGACTGCCCATCTTGTATTGATCTAACTCTAAATAAGTAGAGGAAAAAACAACTGTGTCCGTAACAACCTGTGGCTGACCTCACCCTGCCTAGTTTGACACAACTGACAGAAAACTGTTGCCCTTCCACGTAAAATCAACCTTCCGTTAATTCTGCCAATTGAGATTGTTGAGACGGCAAAAGGATCTGCAAGTGAAACTGTCCTGTTTTATTCCTACATGATGATTAACACATACGTAGAGCTGGGTAGTTGGACATCTGGCCAAAACGGAGATATTTTGTACATTTGTGTAACAAGAGATCGCATTGCTCACTGGGGAAGCTTTACTGGCGAGTGGCAAATCCTCTAATTAATTCAGGAATGATCATCAGCTTGACAGTTTTTCTCTCTGCAGCAGATTGGTCTGCGTGGAACAAACTCTGACAGTTTTCATGGAGTATGCGCAATGTGGTCAAAATTCACTTAAAGGCTAATTTTTAACAGATGATATATTTATGCTCTTGTGCCCGGCTCTATATTTTCTCCCCTGGCTTTGTTTGCTATTTAGTGCTCAGAGCTACACAAATCCCTCGATAAGTAGCTATAGAGGCTGGTTTATTCCTCAGCTGAGATTTATTTGCTAAGTCATTTGGAAAATTAAGTAAAAGGGGGAGAAACTGTTTTTGTTTGTTATAAAGCTCTGGGCTTTCTATGTTGGGAGGATTTCTGCTCTGCAGATAATGGCTTCTTCCTCGGAGACAGCACACAGTGTTATGCCAAACCCAGCCTGGTAAATGAAGGGTTTCATACAGTGAAGTGTTATCCTTCTGTAATGGGAACAGAGCCACCCTACCAGTCAATAATGAATGAAAGAGATAATAATGAAACCTAGTACTTTATTCAAATGATCCTTCAGCAGTCAGATCTGTGTGTAATGATGCTTTCTATTTGACAGGCTATGAAACTGAGGCTATTTATTCACAGTGAACATGAAATCTGAAGCTAGATGACATGATTATGCTACTCATGTCTCTGGGAAAGGACAAGGCCATTTCTTTTGCATTGAGATAATGTATGTGTGTAACATAATTTATGTAGAATAGGAATTACTCTTTTAGCCTTGTGAGGTCGCATCTGCATACATTATGTTCATATCTAAAAATATCCTCAGCAGAGCTAAGTTTATGCATTATAAACCAACCTTTTCAAAATGTTAATGAGAGAGACTTCGTTTTTTTGTGAAATTAAACAAAACTTTGCATGCCCACAAATTTGCTTTCCTTTGCATTAGTTTCTCTTTGAAGTAACTTTGCCAGCAGAGTGGTTCAATAAACAACTTATAGAAATTTAAATATGATTTGATTTACATTATTTATATAATATGCATAAAACTAACACATCCAATCGATCAAAACAGCTTTTTTTACTTTACTTAACCTTTTGGTTACATCTGATGTTGTTAAAATATATTCAAATCTGTTTCAATTCAGTTCGTTCATATAGTGCCAATCACAACACGTGTCATTCTCAGGCGCTTTACAGACACAATACAATCAGATCATCCAGTTAGATTGGTCTTCACAAGATTAGCTGCTCCTTAATGAGCCTGTGGAGATAGTAGATTTGCTTGCATTGTGTTGTTGACTCTACAGCAATCCCTCCAACCGAGCATGCATGCATCAACAGTGATGACGAAGGCCATTTCTCAATACTCAAGAACGCAAGTATGGACTCGTGTTCTCGCCAAGTACGTTCTTCACAAGAACAGAAAAAATATGGACTCGGGGAGAACGCGAGCACGCAGGACAGATCTGTGTCAAATGAAACAGATGCGTACTCGTGATGTCACCACATTAAAAGCTCATCTGGAACAACGTTTAAACACCTATTGTTAATAGTCTATAGATAATTGTAAATTGTTTTCATTTATTTGAGGAATGATGATCAAGACACACAGGTAAATACAAATAAAATTGACGTTTTGCTGAATAAAACAAACAAAAAAAAACAACCCACCTTCAGAGCCACCGGTACTTCACACACAGCTATGCCGAGAGAGGGCTGCTGCAGACGGGCTAATGTTAGCTATGGCTGCGGGTAGCCTCGGACCTCCGCTGGTCGCTACGGTTCTCTCAACATCGGAACTTTTTTAAAACCTGAGCACAAAATCAGTGAATAGGCCACATAGTGAAGCATAGATGTATAATATTCTCGCCTTGAATGATCTTAAAACGTACTTTTGTGGAACAACGGCAACAGAAAAAAGGAACTTTTAGCTTAATACTCTGAGACCTATTAGCACAGCTCTGGAAGCTGCTGCTGCCACGGTGCATGCCAGTAAAATTGACAGCCTTAGAATGCATCAAATCTGCTCTGATGCATGCTGGGTAAAGATGGAGGAGCGAGAACAACATCCGGGGATTTCCTCCGTTCTTGGTCTTGTGTTCTTGTGAATTGGAACAGTACTCAGGCCGATGACGTTTCATGAGCACACGAGTACACGAGAACGAAGAACTACGCATATTGAGAAACAGCCTCTTTTAACAGGAAGAAACCTCCAGCAGACCTGAGGTTAACTGGGGTTCAAGGTGACAAAGACAGACGTACAGAAAGAACTCAGAAGCATGAAATCTTTTTATGTAAGAAAAGGTAATGGTAGGATGTCTAGGATGGAAGCTCCCTCCAGGATGGTGTCACAGCTAAACATGGTGTCAAACAGGAAGCCACTATGATGAGAAAAAGGAGAAAGAACACAAAGTTGGAATAATAAAAATCCATCTTTGAAATAACTAATGCACGGACTAGTTTCTCAGAATCACCTCTGGATTAGATATTTCAATTTTTTTGGCAATATTCTAAAGATAAAAAAAGGAAATTCTAGAGACTTATTTCTAATTGGATTTGAATGACAAGTCCTGTTAAGAAATTACAGAAAAGTTTATTTAGATTATCAGGGGTCAGAATGATGCCATTTCCAGGAAAGTCTTGAGTCTGGGTTTGTGTCGAGGTCATTGAACCCTTCATGTTTGGTTTCACTGAAACGTCCTATTTATCCTGTTCAAGGAAACAGATCGGTTAATATAATCTCCACCAAAGTTACAGTGCATCCTGGATGTATCATTTTTCCATCACAAGGCCAACACAGACGCAGGAGTTGAACAGCCAGCTAAAAGCTCACACCTTAGGTTATTCAGAAAAATTATATATTACCTGACATTCCTGCTTTTTTGGCTGTGGAAGTGGAGTGATCTGAAAGGTGCTTAGCAAATGTATTCGACTTTTTTTTTCTTTTATTTAAAACCATAAACTGTATTTATATCATGGTAGTTGGTGTAGATAGATACATACAGACATAGATGGCTTTTTCAAATCTTTTACAAATATAAATTAAGCTCTGATTTCAATGATACAAGGTTAACAAAGTGGAAGGTGAACCTTCCCTTTGCAGCCTCTGAATCAGTTTTCGCTTTGCTATCAATTAAAAAATCTTAAGTACAAAATATTAAAAAAGCTAAATAGATCCATTTTATAAACATCTTACTACAACAGAAAAGGTCAGGTTTTCTTCTCAGACTTTCCAATATGCAGTTCCATTCAAACTGATTCCTTGCAGAAATATATCTGCCTCCTCCTCCTGTGTTGTTTCTAGTTTCTGTTTCCTGTTGTGTGGGTGCAGATTAACAAGTTGATTTAGGAGTATCAGGCTAATAGGGCTGTAAATAAATGCATGCCAAACTTTTCAAAATAAAATCTGAAGAACATGCACTTATTCATTTAACATTTTCTTTCTACCAATTCCTAAAATGTTGCTGTGTTGATAATCAAACAAAAACGAACCCTGTAAAATTCATCAAAGGTAGAAAAAAATGTCACCAAAGAGAAATGATTACCTTTTTACAACAAGCTGTCTGTTTGCAAACCTTCTCAGAAAAATAAAACAGTCAGTTAAAGGAGAAAGTGAGGTGTGCAGAAGTCAAACCATCTCCTCCAAAACAACAAATAATGTCATTTCCACCAGAAAACATTTGACTATAATTAAATGAAAAGTGCTTTAAGTTTTTTTTTTTACTAGTTAAGATGCTTAGTATTCAACCTTTCTATAAGCTATTTCTAAGCCCTCTTTATATGGCAGATCCCCACCAGGGACTTATAAAATTTAGTTTCATCAAGACACCCTGACCAATCTATCAGCCACAGAGCTTCTATTATTGATGCTGCTACCTGTGGCTGTAAGAAAGCTCTGCATATTGTACAGGTAAGTGAATGTGCTCTTGGGGGGGGGGGGGTCTGATGAATGACAGAGCGGAAGCCAGTCTGCGCCTCACAGGGTGACAACATTATCCAGTTTGGCCACCCACTCGTTGAGAAGAGTGGGAAGATGCAGCAGTGCAGATGGGACTGGAATTTAACTCGTTTAAATTGGCCTTGGACTTGCCAGTTGGCATTTAGCCTGTGAGCTGAGGCAGATAATAACACCTTTTAAATAATGGAATAAGGCTTCCTTTAATGAAAGATTCAGGCTCCGTGTCCTTTCACATAATCTGGAGGCCTTGGTTGGGGCTTATGTTACCATGGCACAAGTTCCTCATATACTGGATGAGTGATGTACCATGCATATTACTCACATCTTGTTTTTCTCCCCTTAGCTTTAATTTAATTTGCCCCAACAGATCATAAAGGACTTAATATGTTACATAAACATGGCAATGCTTTAAAAAAATAGATGACAAAGGGCTGACAATTAACATATAAAAACAATATTAACAGGAGTGTAACGTGGGGCATAAAATGGAACAGTAGCATAAGCATTCTGTGAGCGTGACGAGTAGATCTTCAGAGCCAAAGAAATGCACGCATCTGGAGATGACTGGTAAATAAGAATTATACTGTCAGCACTGTGGGGGCTGAAAACCCATCAAACCATAACTTATCATGTTTTTCTAATTAGCCTTCTCCACAGTGCGCTCCAATGTCCTCGCCAGTAGCCAGAAATTACACATCGTTAATATTCTGCCTTCACTTACTTGCATATTTTCTGTTAAGCATAATGTGACTTTACAACAAAAGTGTCAGTGCGTAACAATACAGAATGCAAAATTTGTCCCCCCGTTAAGATGTTGAATGTTAACGGAGGGGACACAGAGAGATGTGAGAAAACGAGACAGAAATGCTTTTATTGTGCTGGAGAAAGGTAACACGCTGTTTTATACTCCTTCAGTTGGCCTAGATTGAGCTGAATTTGGAGCAAACAATTAGTCTGGATACTTTTACTATAATGAACAAGAAAGTAATTCTGAATACTTACTGTAAAATTTTCAAAACGATGGCTTGTTTTAGATCAAAACAAGCCATCGTTTTGAAAATGCACTGAATTTTACAGGCTTATCTCAGTAAACTGCAAGGTCATCAAAATTGGATGGATGGATGGATGGATGGATGGATGGATGGATGGATGGATGGATGGATGGATGGATGGATGGATGGA